>JARYGA010024421.1:0-69501 GCA_030545235.1 Helianthus tuberosus | reverse complement strand
GGCGGTGTCCTTTATAGGGAATTTTGTTGCAAGTTTTGTCCTTTGAGCCTAACTCAGTTAGATTTTTTTGTTAAATCTGATTACCCAAGGGTATTTTAGTCTTTTTACTAATTTATTTATAAATCTTTTAAATAAATAAAAGAAAAGGAGATTTAAATAACTAATAACATTTTTTTCTAAATTAAAAATCTCTCTCTCTATACTCACATACACACAAAGAACTGTCTCTCTCTCTCTCACAAACTTCATCCACCACCACCACCACCACCATCTCCCACCTCCTAGAACCACCACCCCACCCCAACCCTAACCAAACACCCAGCCAGCCACACTGTCTAGCCATCGCCGCAACCCAACCCTAACCAAACACCTGCCAACGTCCACAACCAGTTGCGGAAATCTTAACATATAAACATCAGATCTGATGAAAGTCCAACAAATTATCAAAATTTAAACAATCTGCAACGTAGGTCTAATTGGAAACAATCTGCAAATGGGATTTGAACAAACATTTATTCGACACTTTATTTAAACTGGAAATTGCAAGACCCACAGATAAACCCAATTACAATGATAAATATTTAAACTAAAAGAAACCTGAACTTACTCTAATTCAAACTCCATTGAAACACTCCTATTGAAAACTGAAACAAATAAATCATAACTATAATAAACCAAAGTATCTGTCTCAAAAGCCCATTTGAATTTCTTGAACAAACTTCAGCCAATTAGGATTAAATCCTTCACAGTATTGAACCGTTATATTCTTGAACCGAGATCTCCATATTCACAGTATTGAAGACATGGTCATGTTCACTGATGATGTATACAGATCTTATACAAACCCTACACCTACTAATTGGATGATTTCTACTCGAAATACCCAATTTTTTTCAATAAAAGTTGAATCAAATCACTTGGAAAACTGAATTGAAGTAAAACCTCATGTGGGTTTGTGAGATTTTCACCTGAGAAACGAAAAATCCGGAGGAAGAAACAGGGAAACCTAATCGGTATGACACACATGTATTGAGGAGATTTGGGGATGAATTGAGGAGGTGGTGGCGAAGACGGTGGTGGCGGCGGCATATGGTGGTTTTGATGAAGACGGTGGTGGTGGTGGTGGAAACATATGGTGGTGGTGGTAGGTGAACTGGTGGAGGGAGAGAGAGGGGGAGGGGGGATAAATATCTGTGTTCATTGTTATACACACATATATATGTATATAATTTTTTTTGAAATATTTTTTAAAGAATAAATTACAAGTTTTGTCCTTTAAATAAGTAAAAAGACTAAAATACCCTTGGGTAATCAGATTTAACAAAAAAAAATCTAACTGGGTTAGGCTCAAAGGACAAAACTTGCAACAAAATTCCCTATAAAGGACACCGCCTGTCAACATTTGAAAAAAAGGACACCGCCTGTAAAGTACTATAAAGATAAAGGACAAAACTTGTAATTTTTCCTAATTTTTATTATGTAATACACGGGTTCTCTAATCTTTTTAGCAAAGAATGGAGTCTGGATAAGGACTAAGCAGTAAGGGCATACCTATTTTTCTAATACTTTAATTGCTAATTTGCAACTGTTGGTAAAAATACTTTAATTGCTAATTTGCAACTGTTGGTAAAAATAATGACTTTTACATTGTTGCCACGTGTATGTGTTTGTAGGATGTGGTCAAATGGGTTATCTACATGCTTGAATGGTAAAGCGGTTTGGGATTGGCATTGGAAGCGCACGTCTACATCGGAAAACGAGAAGATGGAATCTCATCAGCAGCTTATGGATATGTTAATCCAGCAGTAAATAAAGGACAAAGAAGATAGGTTGTTATAGGATGGAGGTGGAGGCACCATGGGCGTACCCACCCTAAGAGAAGGGTGGGCGGGCGCACCTCATGAGAAAAAAAATTTAGTGTTATTTGTCGCCGGAAATCCCGACCGCACCCCTTGGAATTTTTCACCCGCACCCCTTGAAAAATTTCAACCACCCCACTTAGAAGAAAAAATAATTATTAACCACTTATTCACTTAATTATTTAATCCAATCAAAGTCCAATCAGCAATCAATTTTTATTAACACAAGTCCAAACCCAACCTAAAGAAATTTGAACTAAATAAAATAACCAAAACGCATCCACCCATTCCATTTCCAAATCTCGCCCCCAAAAAAACTCATAGCGAATTGACGCCACTGCTCATGACCTGGTGGTTTTTTTACCGGAAAAACCAAAATTCCGTTTGGACCGACCCATATTACGTCAGAATTCCAATATAGAACTAGTATGGTTTATTTATTTATTTATTTATTTATTTTGTTTTATGTGATGATTAGGAGAAAATATAGATGTGTAAGGGTTTAATCTTTTTATATATTTTTGATTTTTTTGTTGTTCTAGACTTGTAATTAAATGATTTTATTGTTTTATTTATAGCTTTGTTTGTTTAAATGATTAGTTACAACTAATCAACATTTAATATTAGGGCTTGAATGTTTAAAAATATAATTGAAAGTTATGGGCTATGGTTGAACATGATTGTTTATTTTGTTTAAGTGTTTAGTGTTGTTTTATGAACTTATGGAGCAAATTATATTTGTTAGGAACAATGAGTAAAAATGTAATGAACTTATGGCATGTTTAGTATCTTTAGATGATATTCTGTATATATTTGAAAAAAAAGAAAATCTGTAGGGCACAATTTTAAATGCGTTTGTAATTTGTAATGACGTTTGACGTATTTTTGATGATTTATAAATTTTAGTTTGATGTTCTTTTGTCTTACATGATCCGACCCGACCCGCTATGAACCGATATTTTTATACAGCTTGGGGCCTAAAATCTTTGAAAATATTCCACACCCCCAGGACAAAATTTCTGGTTCCGCCACTCGGAGGCACAACGAAGTTCTCAATCAAGCAAGTGAGAAAGGAGTTATAAGATGGCCTCAGTACGAATGTGCAAGTTCAACCTTTTAAGTGGAGCTCAATCTCCCGAAAGTAAACTATTTTTCATGGAGGGTGGTAAGTAACAAAATCCTTACAACTGAAGGTTTGATCGCGAGAGGCATCCAAGTGGGAGATGTATTGTGTCTGGCTTGCGGGATACACGCCGAATTAGCAAACCATCTTCTCACCTCATGTATTGTGGTAAAAATAGTTTGGTTTTGCACCCCCAAGACAAAATTTCTGGGTCCGCCACTCGGAGGCACAACGAAGTTCTCAATCAAGCAAGTGAGAAAGGAGTTATAAGATGGCCTCAGTACGAATGTGCAAGTTCAACCTTTTAAGTGGAGCTCAATATCCCGAAAGTAAACTATTTTTCATGGAGGGTGGTAAGTAACAAAATCCTTACAACTGAAGGTTTGATCGCGAGAGGCATCCAAGTGGGAGATGTATTGTGTCTGGCTTGCGGGATACACGCCGAATTAGCAAACCATCTTCTCACCTCATGTATTGTGGTAAAAACAGTTTGGTGGTAAATATGTGTTTGGCTCAAAGTTCCAATCCCAAATCACTTTGATTCTTTGAACTGGCTGCTTCTATGTTGTCTTGAATTAGGGGTGCCTACAAAGAAAGAGGAAATAATGTGCGCAGTGTTTTTTTAGAAAAGGCTTGGAGGTAGTGAATTGGTAGAAACGAAAAGGTTTTCGAAGGCGTTAACATGACGACTCAAAAAATGGTGGACGATATTGAAGAGTCAACGTACGAATTGGTAGGCGGTAAAAAGATCAAAGACGGTCAGTTTTACCCATCAAAATGTGAAACAGTTTGAATTGGATGAATTTTGGTTAATGTACTCTTATGTAGATGTAATCTGAGGTAGTAGTGGGTGGTTTGTTATTTTGTTATATTCCCGATTTTAATCCTTTAGCCAACTTTGGTTTTTTTTTGTTTGGTGGTGGAATAGTATGCTTTGTTTTACGGTTAAAAAAAATCTACATGCTTCACATTTACGGTTATTTTTTTTATACACACCTTCAAAAGTTTTTTTTTTTTGGTAAAGGGTTACCCCGGTTAATTTTATATCACACCAAAAGAAAACAAGTGAGAAGCAAAAACACACTCCTCAGTTCTCCTCTGAAACTTTCACTAATAATTCATTTAACTTTGATAAAAAATACTACAAATATTTTAAACTTTTGTTATTATTGTTCCAACGTATTTTTTAAAAGGTTTTGTTTTTTTATATAAAGTTTCGAACGATGCTCATATATCTTTTATATACCATGGTAAAGAACAATATGAACGTATATAGCTTTTAGTTGTTTCTTTTATATACTATATTTTTATAACATATTGTTTCAATTCATTTAGTTAGATTTGTGGCAAAACTAGTTGGTGCCCCGCCCGCGTTGCGGGGCGATGACCGAATAATCAGCGAGTGTTAGTCAGCTCATTGACACGAAAAACAATTAAATCGAGTCAACCAATTAAAACAAAACACTTTTATAGTTTTGATAAAAAAAACTAAAACAATGGCAGTATTGTAATTTTTAACTGAGGGAAAGTTGTATTTTTTGACTGGGGTAAAATCGTAATTTGACAAAAGCTAAAGTAATGGCAGTACTGTAAATTTGAACCTGGGGCAAAATTGTAAATTTTCATAGGGGCAAATTCGTAATTTTTAACTTGGGGTAACAACGTAATATAAATTTGAACTAAGGGCACAATCATAATTTTAAGCTTGAGGCAAAAGCACAATTTTATTTTGAATCGAGGGAAAAATCGTAATGTTGAGCTGGGGGCAAAAACATAATTTTATTTTGAACTGGGGAAAAACGTAATTTTGAATTGAGCGCGAAATCACAATTTTTAAACAGGGAAAAATCACATTTTTTACCAGAGGGCAAAATCGTAATTTTTAAGTGGGGGCAAAAACAAAATTTTATTTTGAACTGGGGGCGAAAAGGTAAATCTGAGCTGAGGGCAAAACCACAATTTTATTTTGAATGGAGGGAAAAATTGTAATTTTGAGCTGGGGACAAAAGCGTAATTTTATTTTGAGCTGGGTGCAAAACCGTAAGTTTAGAAAGGGACAAAAACGTGATTTTAGAATGGGTATAAAATAATAAACTGGTTGGTCCAATGGGAGAGTGTCAGGCAAAGTCGTGATTTTGAATTGAGGGCAAGATCGTATTTTTGAGATGGGGACAAAAAGCGTAATTTTATTTTGAGCTGGGTGCAAAACCGTAAGTTTAGAGAGGGACAAAAACGTGATTTTAGAATGGGTATAAAATAATAAACTGGTTGGTCCAATGGGAGAGTGTCAGGCAAAGTCGTAATTTTGAATTGAGGGCAAGATCGTATTTTTGAGATGGGGACAAAAAGCGTAATTTTATTTTGAGCTGGGGGCAAAAACGTAATTTTATTTTAAGCTAGGGGCAAAAACGTAATTTTAAAATAAATATAAAACAAAAATATTGTTGGTCCAATGGGGGAGTGCCACACAGCTGTGTGGCACTATTCCCCCAAGTTGTTTTTGTATACGTAGGGTAATGACAAATAATACCTCTACTCGCATAGTGTCTTAGGCTCTTAAAGATCATCAGATAAATGCAACCCTTTTATTCTGTTAAATCATAAGTTTTTTATACAACTCATATATATAGATTAAAAAAATGACAAGTGAGGTACATCTAAATGGTGTTTGGGGTCTACTTTTTGAAGTAGACCATGTTATTTGAGTTTCTTTCTACGCGTTTAACCAGGTTCTTTTATGGTATTTTTCTTTAACCCATTAGAGATGTAACATAGCTCCAATTAAACTGTTTATAAGTAGATGGTTGGTGCTATTCGATATGTGGCAGTTAAAGAAAAGCTAAGACCTCAAGATAGAATTGTCTTCTGAAGCGAGTTGGTGTTCTTAGTTGTGGTTATTGTTATGATAGTCATTGTCACTTTGTTTATGATTTATGAAGTGACTTCAAGGATATCAATTTTTATGTGTTTGTTAAATCAAATAGGACTTGCATCTACAACGTTGGCTGTGGCGGGGTGTGCTACACCAATCGGACCGAGCTCATGTTACTTTCCGTAAATTTTAAATGTAACATTATTTGTCTTATTTCTTGATTTTTTTTTCTACATGACTTATAAAGAAAACTTCATACCTAATGATACAATCCATTGTTAGTAATTTATGCAATATGTCACTTTATTTGCATTAATTTGATCTGTACACCTATGATTAATGTAATTTAAATTTTCCTACCCGGGAAGCATTCTCGGGTGATAACCTAGTCTATACATATAATAATAGAAACCACTTTAGGGACACTTGTCATCATATTAGGCCATCTTTTATAGATAATTATTATTTTAGTTTAATCTTTTTTAATTAATTATAGATAACCCTTCTACTAAATATTATTTAATTTAATATTTTATATTATAGATAACACTCCAACTAAATATTGTTAGTTTAATATCTTATTAAAAATATTGAACTATCAAATGGGTCCGCAAACTGATCTTAATACGTGAAAATGGGCTTAGCCCACTTTTGATTCAGTCTAACTTAATTAGAACTAAAACAATTTAAACCTTAATTATGTCTAGCAATATATTAAAGTATGAGATATTAATATAAAAAAATTTAATCTATCTATACTATATAATAAAAGAAACCACTTTAGGGCTACATTTACGGAGTTTTAAATAAAGAGTTAAATTTATTGAGATTTCGTAAACAAATTTTGCAACAACAGAATAATCTATTTTTATCACGAAAACCAAACTTTGTATTAATATATAAATATTTTTATTTTCACTATACAAAATTACATTTACTCGACCTATGTAATACTGGGGTTTTTTTAAAATATAACTTTTTATTATTTGATATATAAAATTCGATTTATTCAATTCGTACAATACACGAGGTTATTTTAAGGATATATATTTTTTATTATTTAGTACAGAAAATTACATTTATTCAAACCGTGTAATGCACATATTTTTAAAGATTTAATTTTTTTATTATTATTTGGTATATTACATTTATTCAACCCGTGTAATAAATGAGGTTTTTTAAATATGTATTATTTTATTATTTGGTAAACAATATTACATTTATTCAACTCGTGTAATATACGTGGTTTTAAAAATATAACTTTTTTATTTGTTATATAAAATTACATTTATTCAACCCGTACAATATGGTTCTTATAGATACAACTTTTTATTATTTAATATATAAAATTATTTATTCAACCCGTACAATAAATGAGGTTTTTAAAGATATATTATTTTATTATTTAGTATATAAAATTTATTTATTCAACCCCGTGTAATACACGAGGTTATAACATAGTTATAAAATATACGAAAACATTACTATTTCAAACTAAAAAAAAAAAGAATAATGAACAAATAAATTAGAAAAAAAGCACAAAAAGTATAACTATAAACACCATATAACCAGACACAAGAGGTTTGTGTTTTCGTCATCGTTCCCAAAAGGATCGATACAGCTGATTACCCATAGCCCTGAAATCAAGATCTGAAAGATGGAAAACCCCCAAAATCTCCCACAAAATCCCAAAAAGCGATCTTCTGACACCATCCAAGATTCAAATTACTACAAGATTCGAGCCCTTCTTAAGGATCTTCGTCCTCACTTCCTTGAGGTAATCAAACTTTCTTAACTTCAGGCCTTCCATACTTTTTTCTACTTATAGTTTCTTGATATTCTTTTTTTTTTTTTTTTGGAAAAATTGTATCTTTATGATAATTTTAGCCTAACTTGTTGCCAGTTTAATTAGGGTTTGTTACCTGAATCTTAATTTGAAGAAAATTATTTGAAACTTTGTAAAATACTGAAAGAAAAGTCTTCTTGAATAGTTGAATTTGGTTTTGTTCAACTCCCTATGCAGTTTGCCCTAAATGGTTGTAGCATTTTTCCCCTATTTGTGTTATGCCTAAAATATCAATTTGAAAATAATATATCTAGTTTAGACAATGCTTGACTCATTGGTATTGTTGTGTAGTTTTATTATATTTGTCTAGTTTAGACAATCACAGTTTATATTTGCATTGTTTTATTGTTTTCTTTCTTTTAAGCTTTGTGAGCTTTGGCAACATTAAGGTCCCTTGTTTTATAGACATACGTGTGGAAGCGTTTCTACTAGGGGTGTTCAGTCGAATAGAAATCAGGACTATTCGAATAAACCGATTAAGGAAAAAATAATTTAGAACTATTCATGAACAGCGAAGGTTGCGAATGGTTTAGCGATAACTGAGTGTCGAGGTTTAGCAATAAGTGTTAAAAGTGAAGTCTGGTTTAGTGGTTAATTTTGTTTTTTAGCACATACAAAAACTTACGCAGACTCCGGATTCTTCAAATACAAAATGAACCCAACTGATTTTATAAGTTAATAAGTATGCTATACTTAAAGTTTTTTTATATATAATGCGTAATCAGGTTATTCGAATCAATCAGGTTTGGGATCCCTGAATTTGAGTTCGAATTAAATATTGAAGTCGAATAATGACCCAATTCGAATACACCGAAATTCGAATTCTGTTTGAATCAGATTTCAAGTTATTCGAGTCTGATTCAAACAATGAACACCCCTCGTTTATAGTCTTCCATAGATGACTATACTTTTATTAAAAATTTAAATGTTTTTTTTTGGAATTTATTAGTGCATGTCTGTATGAATATCAATTATATGTTTATAATAATAAAACAAATGTTAGATAGATTGCCTGTTATTAGTCTGATTTTTGTGAAATATTAGTTAATATACAAATTATTTCGGTTCAAATTTTCTATACAAATGTTATAGATCCATTGCCCGTGGTCACTAAAGTTTGGTATATCTGCATCTCATCTGCTTCAAGCAGATTATATATTCTGACTTCATACTGTTTACTAATTAGTTTCTCAACTTGAATTTTATCGAACATTTTTTATTCTTGAGAAAAGAAAAACCTGTTAAGCACATTGAATTTAATAATGCTAATGCCATAAAAGATTTAACGGGTTAGAAAAAAAAAACACCCATTTTAATTTTTGGATATTATAACTTTGCTTTTGAAAATGAAAAGATTACTTAAGGAGTTGCCTTGAACTTTTTGTCCTACCGGATGCAAGCGTTTTTTAAATGCTACTTCTTGCATTAAGTAGTTGTACCATATATAAACACACAGGATTCTCATCAGTTCACTCTTTATATGATTATATTTTTTTCATTAATTTCCCATTTAATTTCTCTTATCTTAAAGGTTCTTCGGACTCCAGACTTTCAGACGTCCAAAGCTGCTAATGAAATCAATCAACGTAAGTTTTTACAACAATCAAAGTGTTCTAAACAGAGGTAGTAAAATGTGTTCGTTTGTGTCAAAATGGATAATTTTTGGCACAGGTCAAATGGGGTGGAGCCAAAACTGTCTCAAAAAATTCCAACTATTTTTTAAGTAGCGTGTCTTGAGTTTTCCAGACATTTCTTTTATAAATACGATCTATATTTTCCAAAGCTTTTTACCTTTTCCAACCCACTGCATTCTTACTTGCTGCATTATTTTTTACATATTTTTTTTTTACCTGAACACTTTTTGTGCATTTTAAGGAGATAAAAAAACAGAGAAAATCTGGAAAACTGTAGATATGAAAGTGGATTTTTTTATATTAATTCAATAATAGTTTTAACTTTTTTGAAATAAAGTTATAGACTTTTGACCTGTTTAACCCATCCGTCACTTCTTTTACTTAGCGAACCTTTCTTCTTTTATTCGTTTGACCCATTAGACATAAAGGTAATCCGAGCAGATACGTTTATAAGTAAACAAAAAAAAGAGCCCTATATATATTTTATTATGTTTCACCATAAACTCATGGAGGTACATACATTCTTCAGAAATGAAGGTTTTGATGAAGCTATATGAAGAGATGACCTCAGAAACAAACACCATGGAGAAATGTAAGACCACCATTGCTGACCACAATGTCGATGACCGGAAAAAGTCAACAGATGTCAAACCACCCGAGCCTCCGTTAGAGAAAGAGAAAACTGTGATCCGAAAACCTTCAGAAGAGAGACCTGCTACGGTTGAAGAAGTAGTATCACATGGTAGCTACATTGTTGGTGGGTCCGCTTTTGGTTGGAATTTCATCACCTATCCCAGCACCAAATTAACCGCGTATTATGGTAGAAGTAAAGAGGATTTCCGGGCAGCTAATCCCATACCAACTGACTCTGAAATGGCCGAGTAGCGTATGGTTATTGGTTTAAAGAAAGATTACATGTTAATCACTCATCACTGAATGTTTTATTTGTAGTTTGATGTACTTTTGAGGACTAGTATTATTGTTTGTAGCTTGTGTTTTCTATATTTCTTGGTCAGTGTCTCTTTTGATGATTTTGTTAAATATCTTTTCTGCTTTGTGGGTGGTTCATATTTAAAAAGATATACACACAACCCTTAAAAAAAATATCAACAATAGCTGAGAAAAAAGTATGCTTGTCTTTAAAAGGTTTTCACAAGAAACATTATATAGTTAAGCAAAGAAACTGTTATTATTAATAGACATACAACAACATAGTTTAAATATGAAAGAAAGAACATCACATAGTTATAGATGGAAAGTAAACATTCAAAGAGAGACCAAATTTGAAGACCACTTTTGTTTACTTCTAAGTTTAAGACATTATATAGTTTAAAACCATAAACTTTAGTGTAGAGTCTTGAGCTTGTCATTTTAGAACTAAGCCGGTGTGACCTAATTTCTCATCAATAAGTTCGTCAATCTTTTCATTCATCTCATCCGTGAAGTGGTTCTCCGAATCTCCAACCTTACCCTTCCTAAAGTAGAGTCGGTTTTCAGGCACAACAACTCGTTCTCCTTGTTGAAGACCACTTTTGTTTACTTCTAAGTTGCTCAGATTCTCAAAACTAGTCATCTTTGTAATGCTTTCTATCACACCTTCTTTCTCTTCTTGCGCTGTAAAGGGATACCCAATGAACTCCGCAAGTCTCTTCACGTTGCTTGTAGGATCCTTTATTATATCTTCATATTTCAACAAAAGAGTTATCTCGGGCCTCTCCAAGCTTGCTTTTGCATATCCGGAGATATGATCGCAATATGGTCTAAAACCATTGATACCCCGACAAAACTCATCAACTGCCTCCTCAAATGGGGCATCTTCTATGGGTACTTTATGTATTCCGCACAAGAAATGGTAATACGAAACTATGACATCTTTTACATCCCGATATACGTAAACTATCTTGCAGTTTGAAGCTTGGATTGATTCTGGCAATAAGTTGTAAGGAAGATGTGTGGCTATGGGTGTGATACATGAGTTGTCGATGTGGCGGTTTTCTAGGATTTGTCCAATATTTTTCTCGAGGGAGGGAATGAGGTTATGAGGCATGGTTGTGAGCAAAGGAGTGTTGGATTCATCAAACTTTTGTCGGGTAATGATGGCAAAAACAATGGCCTTTAGCCATGTTGTGCCGCTTTTGGGATGACTGCATAGAAATACATCACTTGGTCGCGCCTTGAAGCTTTGTTGTGCTAAAATTACTCCTACAAGGAGCTTTGTATTGAACCATATGCCTTGATAGTTGTACAAGGTTAGCCTGCCTTTCAACCAGCTAAGGGTGTGTTGAGGAAGTGTTTTGATCATCTCTTCAATGTCTCTAGTAGACATAACTTGGGTTTTGGTGATTGCTATTTTCCAAGCGATAAGGTATTAAATTGAAACATCCAATTGATATGCATGAGGTATAGTGTACATGAGTGTCTTCTTTTGGTTTTTAAATTCTAGTGGACCCAACTTCAATAATTCAGGGAATTAGAATACATTAAATTTTAGGCTAAATTGCACTTTTCGTCCTTTATGTTTCAGGGTTTTTGCAGGCGCTGTCCTTTAAGTTTAAAAATTACACTCTATGTCCTTTATGTTTGCAACCTATAACAGGCGGTGTCCTTTCTCATAAACCCAGTTAACTTTTTTATGTTAAAACCCCTCACCTTAACAGCAGGGACCATATGTGTAACTTTGTAAACATGAGGGACCTTTAATGTTAAAAACCCTCATTTGAGGGGTCTAATACCAGTTGACTCGAACTATTCAACCAAATCTGACCCGAACACCCGAACAAAATCTGAGATTTGGTCGACTCAAACTTGAACCCGAACTGAGCTAAAACAAAACCTCCACCCCGGTTGCTGGTATCACCATCGCCGGCACCATCGGTTCGTCGGAGAACCACCACCAACATCATCATCGGTCATCATCAATTCATCATAGTCCTCATCGATCACCAACGGAAACCACACATCAGCCGAACATTATTACCCGAAGGTGAAAGATAAGAAAAAAATAATAATAAATAAACTATAAAAAGCTCACCGGAGCTCCGGCTTCACCCGGCTGCCGCCATCATCTTCAACATCAATATCGTCATCTTCAACATCAGTCATCATTCGAGAAACTGTCGGAAAAAAAAAGAACGACGCTGCTGTTACTCTGTCACCGGTCGTCGGAGTGAAATCGAGAGAGCAGAGGGTGCAAAGGTGGTAGCAGGTCGAGGGGGTGTGGTTGTTGGTGTTCGTCGCCGGCCAAATCGTGGCGTCGGAGCTCCGATCTCCGGTCACCAGGTTCTAGAGAGAGAGAGTACAGGACTAATGTTGTGTAGGTATGTGTGTTTGAGATAAGGGTTTCTTCAAGAGTTAAAAGGAAAATATGCAGGGTTTCAGGGTTTGTTCAGAAAGAAAAATGGGAGAGACAAGGGTTTTAACATTAAAGGTCCCTCATGTTTACAAAGTTAGATATATGGTCCCTGCTGTTAAGGTTAGGGGTTTTAACATAAAAAAGTTAACTGGGTTTATGAGAAAGGACACCGCCTGTTATAGGTTGCAAACATAAAGGACATAGAGTGTAAATTTTAAACTTTAAGGATAGCGCCTGCAAAAACCCTGAAACATAAAGGACGAAAAGTGCAATTTAGCCTTAAATTTTATATGTGGTCTATATCCTATTCTGCAAGGAAGATATGACACCACCACATTAAGAGTTCCTTAAAAATCATTCAAAATTTACAATGATTTATTAGATTTATATAAAGCATCACCGTTTATATTTGTATTGTTTTATCATTTTCTTTCTTTCAAGTTTTAAGTCTTTTGAATTAATATATGTTTTGGCAACATTAACCTACTCAAGGAAAGTTTACATTTCAATAAATGATAATAATGTCACTTAAAAACAAACCTAAATAAATTTCTTCTTAATCAATAGGATTAACTTTGTTAAATAGTAACCAAGTTTTAGGAGTGTTCGAATCAAATTAATCATAAACTCTTTTGTTCCAATCAACTCACTAAAGTTTAATTTTTGTTCCATTTGTAAATTTTTAATCTAAACAGAAGGTCATCCATCACATGGCATTTATTAAAAAAAATTAAATTGTTGACATGGCTTATAAATGCCAACATAGATTAAAAATTACAAAATATTTTTTTAAAAAATGTGCTTTTTTTAATTACAAAAAAATTAAAAAATTGTGAAAAAAACAAATAAACTCAAAGTTATTTATACACATAAATACCTTTCTCGTCTTTTTCAAATAGTTCATACACTCGTCATACAACAATTCATCAAGAGACAAATAAAAAAATATATAATCGTGTTCAAATGGCCATGCATAACAATGTTATGACCTCGAGATCTATGGATGTGGTTTTTAAAAGACTTAGTTTTGCTATTCAAAAAGGGGTAGCGACACAACTTATTGTCCGTTTACCTTTTATTTTGATGTAATTTCCATTTTAAATGACATTTTTATCGTCTTATATATAATACTCGAAACATTTCACTTTATTTTATCAATCAATTCATTCATAAGGGCTAGATGTGAGCAGAAAACCAAAAGAACCGAACCGAAAAAACCGACGGTTCGGTTTTTGGATTTTTAATAACCGAAAATTTCGGATCGGTTTTCAGATAACCACTTTCAATAACCGAAAATAACCAAACCAAACGGGTAAGTTATAATAATTGGCCAAATCCATATATTTTTATATTTAAGTTTAAGTTGTTTAAGTGTTTAATCATGCTACTAAGAATTATTAGTTTTATTCTTGATTGTTAAATATTTATAATAAGAACATTAACTTGTTTATTTATCATTTCAATTAAAATGATTTATCCATTGTTTACAAGAAATAACAAAATTTAGCATAAAAATTAAATGATTTTCAAAGTATTATAAAAGAAAACGTCTTAATAAAAACTTTGGAGAAACATTAAAATAAATTAGAAGGTTAGGTTTATGTAAACAATATTACTTAAAAACTAAAAACACTAAATATATTAACTTAAATGTAAATATTCAAGAAAGATTCGTAAACTTTGAATTATACTTTTCATATATTGAATGTTACATAATTTGTTTTTTGAAACCGAAACGGAACCGAACCATTGCTAAAACCGAAAAAACCGAAACCAAACGGTTTTAGAAAAACCGAAACCAAACACTTCAAAAACCGAAAACCGAACTTTCGGTTACGGTTTCGGTTTTACCCAAAATCCACATGTTAATTGTATACTAAGTTATATAAATCATACTAGCATGCATAAGCTAAAATCAATCCAAAGTGTCCTCTAGCGTAATCTTATCACCGAGGAGAATAAGACCCTATTGATTAAATACTTGACAATGACCCAACAAATGGGATGATGTGCTAATCATATAGCGTTATACATGTTAAGGGATGCCTTTTCAAGTTAATAATAGATTGCATGCAAAAGCTTGTCCTAGTATGTATAAACAAGTAACATAGCAAATAACATGTTTAAGGATTGAGTGTTTGCATAAGATTGATTGTATGTGTGATTGTGATTTTAATACGGATACATGTTGCAACCCAAATAGTGTTTAAAACGTAAAATGGGTCAAGTATGAACTCACGGTTTGCAAAGATTTCCACAAAATCGAGTAATTGGGCTTGAAGGATGGAATCACCATAGTTTACCCTAAAATGGTAAATAAAGGTGTATGAGTATATGAATTCGGAAAGTAAACGGAACTTATAAGTATGAAATTACATAAAAACATATCTTGCTTGGACATTATTTTTAGTTGTGTTTTTCATGGGCACTAAGTCACCTATTAGAAGTCCTAAATTAGGAATCCAAAACTAAGATATTTTCCACCTTGTTACATAATATTCAACCATAAGTTTGGTTGACATCATGGTTAGGTTTTAGAGATTTATATATCTCTCTCTCTCTCTCTCTCTCTCTCACACACACACACACACATATATATATATATATATATATATTATCATGTATATTTAGTCATGTGTGTTAGTCAAGTGTTATTCAAGTATTGTCATGCATAGGCAGGATAAATCCTTTAACCTTATGAGTTCACCAATGCACAAAATCATCACATGGATGATTCGAATGGTCATAAATACAATATGACGAACAAGAATTAAACAATCTAATTCACTAAGTAATCAAGTGCGTATAACTAGACGAGTGCTTCCAACTTTGTTATGGTTTGAGACTTGGTGTAGTTTATCCACTTTATTGCTTGGAAGTTACTTGGTGACTTAGAAAGTATGAAATGTAAATACTTAATTAGGGCCGGCTCAAAATTTTCAAAATTTTTCTAGGCCCAAAGCGGATAGTAAAATTGGGGCCCTTTTTGTAAACGAAAAAAATTTGCTATGAATCCTATTATTCATATATCATCTTTGTATACGCATAATTATAGATCATAAACCTCAATTTTAACAATTTCAAAGCCAAAATTACCAACATATAATATATGTTCTTAGAATTTGAGGCCCTAGGAAAATGGAGGCCTAAAGCTCTTGCTTTATTACACTCCCCCTTGAGCCGGCCTTGTACTTAATTGTAACACCCCGTGTTTCGAAAGTCAAAGTCAAAGTCAAGATTGAAGTCAAAGGGAGACAAGATTGCTAATTGCGATCTGTCCCTCCTTGCTTAATTCCTGTTTTGACTTCTTTGACTTGTAGTTAGTCTATTTCATGCGTTACGTTAGTTGTATTATGTGGAGTACTTATTAATAATCGAGGTTTATTCGATATTTATCGCATGTTTTATCGCTTATCGCTATCGCAATCGCACTCGCAACTCGAATTACGCGTTCTGAATACTGTTTTATGTGTGTGTGTGCCTTATGTGTTACTTGTTCATGTTTATTTATGTTATGTTGTGGTAGATAATCGAAACGCAATCGAAACTCGAATCGCAAACGCTAAACGCAAGTCAATTAAGGATGATTGCATGTTGATATAGTAGTTGGGATTAAAAGTAATTTGAATAGGAAAACTCCATCGCATCGCAAAACCTGCAATCGCAATCGAAACGACAAAACTCGTCGCACCGAACACTCGAACCAACTGGCTAATCGACCAAGTGACCGGCCGATCGACCAGCCGTTCGATCGAGCTACCGCTTGATCGATCAGCCAGTCGACCAGGCTGCCACTCGATCAATCAACCCTTTCCACTTTGGGAAACCCTATAAATACCCCCTGTCACCATCAAACTTACTACTTTTGGCACTCTCTGTTCGACCAGCGCTCCAACCTTACTTTTTCTTCGATTTCTCGCGATTCCGGTAGGATCTCAATCCAAATCTTGTACTTATTTGATCTACACTTGATTCTACACATTTCTAACTTTTAAATCTTAACTTTTAACCGAGAAATCACTAGATTTGAGGTGTTCTAGGATGATGTCATCATGGTGTTCTTGGGAACTTCATGTTTTGGCCTTAATCCACCGAGAACAACTTAGATCTAACCGATTTCCACATAAACAAACAAAGATCTTTCATAGATCTAAACATATTCACGATGAAAAGGATTAAAAGATGGTTTTTCCAACTTTCTTTCAACTCTTTTACACTCAATGCATTCAAAACCGATCGAATTAGAGCTTGTACCGACTTCCTACTCATTCTTGTGGTTGTGTTGGTTCAAGATCTGAATTCTATCCACGAGAATACCGATTTCGGGTTAAACATGGAACACCGTCTCGAACAGTTAACTGGCCGGATTTGGGGTGATTCTTGTCTGATCAGAAGTACCAAGTATTGACGAGGTTTCTGTTGCTTAACACGTTATCAAAACATCTCGATAAATCGACACACAATCAAAACAACCAAGTGTAAGAAGAAACGGAACGACCAGGACGGAATGCCGTCCGATCGGACTACCATCCGATCGGGTTGTCACCCGATCGACTTGCACCTTGGCCCCATGTTTAGATTTCAAATCAAACTTCAAGAAGTTTTGGAACACCGAACGGATAGCCGTCCGATCGAGTTACCACCCGATCGACCGACCATTCGACTATGTGATGTTTTGGAACTTCAAATACTTAAACCAATTTTCAACATGTTCAATGCACATGTGTTGCCACCCGATCGAACAATCGTCCGATCGAGTGACAACCTGCTGCGAACTTGTTCACGCTAGAGTGTCTAACCAATCGGTTTGTCATCCGATCGAACGGTCGTTCGGTCGATCGACCCGAAAGGTAGAGATACTTCTAAGTTTTCGAAATGCTACAACGAAAACTTCAAAAGTCAAGCCATCATACACAAACACCTCATTACCAAAGGTGTAACACCCCGAAAACGGGTTTGGTAATCAAACCACGTTAATACTACAGGACGGGTAAAATACAGTTAGTGGTAAAACTTACCCGGTAAATTTTAGGATTTAAATAAATAAATCTAATATTTATTAAAAGGATCAGAAATACTTTGAGAAAGCAAAGTATATAAAAGGCCCGAGATTTAACGGGACTTAAAATAAAACGGGTTGTGAACAAGATAAAGTAACTAGGAAATAAATAAGCTAGTACAAGTCTTGTAATTAAATGAAAGAACAAAATATCAAGTTATAAACTAAATAAAAGTGGAGGGGCCTATGTTGTTAAAATTGAAACTTATATTATTAAGTTTAACAAAATAAAAAACCAAACACCCCATTTGAGGGTCTGGTTCGATCACAGGCAGGAGAAGGGCGACCCCACTCTCAAAACCCTAACATTCACTTATCTGACAAATTGAAGGATCAAACCAAGTCCAAAACGAAAATCGAGCATAGATTAATGATCCCCATTGCAAGGAGATCATAAGGTATGTAAAATTTGACAAAAATTCTCTACTTGAAATTCTCATGAATTTAGAGAACTTGAAATCTGATGATGCATGTATGAATTGTAGATGAATTAGGAACATTAAAATGTCTAGGAGTAAACCCTAGACAAGTACATGTTGAAATTATGCTAAATTCTAGTGAAATCCATGGTCACCATTGTAGGTGACTAGTGGGTTATGTAGAACTTGATAAACACTAGGAAATTTGGGGTTGTTCTAGTGTAATTTGACATATGTGAAGTTATTTCAGAATTGTAAAGGCAAATATTTGTGTTAAATAGTTTGAGATGTATGATTGCTTAGGAACAAACCCTAAGTGAAGATTTAGAATAAATTTCTATGATTTAGGTGTTTGGTTGAATCACCACACCTAGCTAAGTGGGTTTTATTGTTATGATGAAATTGATGATAAGACTATGTTTAGAATCATCATGCATGATAATGAATGGGAGGTGTTTGATTAAACCATGAAATTGGGTACATGATTATACTTTCATGAAAGGGGTTTAATAAATTATGATGAAACTAGTGATTTTGGTTCATATAAATAGGTGTTTGGAATCATGATGTCTACTAATTAATATGTAGAACTTGATTATATTTGATGATCGGATGAATGTCTAATGTTATAATGAAACGGGTTTTACATGTAGATGGAAACCTTTAGTTATTTGCTTAACAAATGAATGATTAGCTTCAAAAGTCGAGAGCTAAGTTAAATTGGTGAGTAAAGACTAGAATGGTTAAAGAGTTCGGATGAAAATGCCTAAGTGGGTTCAATGTGCCAAATGTGTGTTTGAATATGTTATAGACAAATTGACTTTTAAGAAGTCAAACTGACCAATGGTTTGATTGAGTGATAAATTCGACATAAGACCCGTTAGGTGGGGTAGTCATAATTAATAATGACTAATCTAACCATCTTACGGATTATGATGATAGTTTGACTCATGACAAGCTAGATGGAGGCTTGGGAGGAAGCGGGTCAAACGAAACAAGAAAGGAAAGGAAAAGCGTAGTTCGGATGCGAGGTAAGTTAAACTTACACCCCCTTTTTAATTACTATACACTTACTAGCGAAAATTGATCGTGAATAATGTTAAGTAATTGAAATACGATGATCCGGCATGATACAATGCAAGTCGGAATGAATAAAAAGGTAGGAAATCATGAATTATGGTAAAAGGGGTAAAAAGGTAATTAGTCATGTAATGACGAACAAATAAAAATGGTTTTGAGTAAAACGAGTTTAAGGGAAAACCGGGATAGGTTTAAAGGGATGAAATGGTAACTAAATACCATCTCATACGGATAAATGGTCAATTAGGCTAAATGGGTCAAATGGTGTTGTTAACACCATTTGACAACTTCATTTGACAATTGCTTGTTGAGTGTTGTAATCACAGGAAACAACATAAACGTGCGTTGCTTTAACTAGAAAGATTTAAAGCAAAAAGTTATGTAAACGGGTCAATAACTTGACCCGAGCCAGGTATGCATAAATAAGCTTTTAGTTAAACATATAATTTATGGTCAAATACTTAACGGAAGTCCTTCGTCGTAAAGTGAGGGACTAAAGTGGACCAAAACACCCTTGAAGGGTATATTGGGTAAACGACCCATAGGGGTTGTTTAGGAACTTGCATCAAGATTATGGAATCATTAGATATGAATAAAAGTTACAGAAATACACATTCATGGGTCAAATGCATAAAAATGGTCATTTGCGTAAAATGACCAACCGATGGGTAAATTTTGGGATAATAGGTTAGTTATGCTAAATCCACCATAAAAATAGTTGTGGTGGAAGATCATTTGATAAATATTGCGAAAATAAGATGCTAGAAATAAACGAGTATGAATTATGCGGAAAAGTGCTTAAATACCCTTAACGGGTCAAAATAAGCTTTTAAGTACAAACGGGTTTAAGAATATACATAAACTCGTGAATTGAACCTAATATGAAAGACAACATTGAAATTATAAGATTCATGTGAATTTGGGATCAAACAAACATGTTTGTTTGATAAACGCATGAACGGGTCAAAACTTTGTAAAAAGGTATTAAGTCGAAGACTTAAAGGTCTGGAATTTTGTTATGCCGGATGTTGGATTTCAACTTCATAAGATGGAGAATTGAATTACAGACGCGTAGGAAAAAGAATCGGGTAAAACGGATTAAAAACGAGAGAGTTATGCTCGTTTCCGTGAAATCGGGTTATGCTGGGAATATGCAGCAACTGTTTAAGCAACAATCTGTGAAAAAGGGGCCTAGGCGTAGCGCGACGCCCCCTAATTCCGGAAAATTTTTTATTTTTGTTGTTTTGACCCATGGGACTTGTTTATACCCATTCTAACACTATCAAAACTAACATTTGATGTGGTTTTGACCTTAGGTGATATTGGGGACATTCCGGATGGCGATCAAGCATGTTTGAAGAACCGAACACGAACTTTTGAAGCTTCCGCGAATACTTAAATATGTTTAAAACAATTTCTATATAGTTAACACTTAAATACTTGTTTTGGGGTTGTTAAACTAGTAGTACTTATCTAAAATGTTAACTTGATGAAAATTTTTCCTTATGTTTGATATGTAAATCAAAGTTTTGGTTTACAAATGCTTAGTTTATGTTAAATTCTTATAAAAATAAACGGACTGTTACAAAAGGAGGAAACAATCCACTCGAAAGGTCACCCGATCGGATGACCATCCGAGCGGACTGTCCCTCGAACGACTGGCTGTCCGATCGGACTACCATCCGATCAAACTGCCGCCCGACCCACTAACACTTGTTTTGTCTTACGCGTTGCTCATTGTAATGCTATCGACCTGTTCAGGCTAACCTTACTCTCTAGCGCTCCCTTCAATCCACCAATCGCTGTGAGTATACTCGATCCCTTTTTGCTTTATGCACTTTTGGGTGTTACATACGTTACTTATTCTAAATCACATCGAACACACTACGCAATACTTTAAACGCTAACCGATTACCGCATGTTATACATGACTTAATGAATGCTTGTTTGTTATGTTTACACATGGAATGCTGTCTACCTGCCTTAGCAACGATAGTACTATAGTTTGGACTTAGCACCTGTTCACTCAGGGGTTGTTAAGGACAATTAGTTACATGGCTCACAGTGGTGAGTGTGTATCGCGAACTGCCTTGGGCAGTCAACCCGCAGTCATTGGTATCGATAGGTTCATGTCGATAACTAATATGCCTCATTTTACACTGTGTACGTGCCGGTTATGCGTAATCGATTTTGAACTCTAATATATCTATTAAACTTGTATGCTCACCTTTACACTATGTGTATTGACTTTTACTTTAACGTATGTAACATGTGCTTAGGATGCTTATTTGCTTACTTTGCTGTGAAATCGAGGCTAGGAAAGACCTAGGTCAACAATAAACAATTGCCTGTAATAAAAATTTGAGTTGTCGGAACCGAACAATTTGACTAGATCTTTTTTGTAATAATTGTATTATCTTTTATGACATGGTATGGGACGTGTTGCTTTAAATAATTGGTAATTATAGTTGTTATGGAAATTTCTGGACAATCTGTTTCGCTCAGTGTCATGCCCCTATGTTTCCGCCATCGGTTGGGGTGTGACAGATTGGTATCAGAGCCATAACTATAGGGAATTAGGCAAGACACGACCTAGTCCGGGCCGATGTCTTAGAGACCTAGTCTATAGTTAGGAACCAACAGACCAACTCGTGCATATCCAGTAGGGATTATGTATGAGCTTACTGCTATTTCTCGCCATTCTTGCCTACGCTACACTATCAATGCACTTGAAAATCTCAAATATGAATGAGCGATTAAGTTGAGATTAGGTGTGAAAGCCGCAAACTCTGGACCAAATTGCTTGTTCGCCTCGCATTTTCATCTATAAACACGAGAATTTGCATTGAATCAGGAGTGAAATCCATACTTTGACGTATAGTTATCTTTCATTTTATCAAAACAGGAACGACGTTGTTAAGTCAGGGGTGAAACCCGAACCTTGATGACTTGTTCCGACCTTTACTTGGTTTTACAAAACTCTCACCAAAGTCTCGACGGACTCCAACGACTTGAAGCCACGATATGACCAAAAGGATGCGTGCCGAGCCCAAGATTCGAGGCAAAAGCACAGTCCTGAAAGTCAAAGTGTGTACAACAGGTCCTTGTGAATAGTCGAATCACTTTGGGTAGTCGATGTCTAAATAGCCGCAGACGATCCATTTCTCGATTTTTATGTGTTCCGATTCTGAGCCGCAACTGCTGACTCTGATGTTAGTCGATTTTATGTGTTTGTATGTGTATTTACCTGCTTATAGGTTTTAAATATTTGGAGATTTATTCGATTTTCGACATTCGCTTCTCAATCGACACACACGACTCGCACTGCACATCTATCTCAACACGCTAACAAATCGACAATATTGGGGATTATACGCATGCTATACTACTCGCCATGATAATCGCGATCGCTATTTTCGAACGCTCGCGAACTTTGAATAATAGGTTTCTATATTCTGACTGCTCCCATGTGCTTCTAGGTGAATTACGTGTTTATATGCTTCTGTGCTTTTGTGCTTCTGTGCCTTATGTGCTTATGTGCTTTACGTGCTTATGTACTTCTGTGCTTATGTGAATCTGTGATTATGTGCCTACATGTTACGTAAACGTGTTCCCGAGATTGAGTAGTATTAGGATTGTGAGGTGAGATTCGATCATATTGTATTGAGTCCTGTGGCAATGTCTGTTGCAGACAATGTCGTCATCTGGATCTCGCGCTACCCGAGATGCTCGCCGAAAGCAAGCAGACAAACGCCTCGCTGCCATGATTACCAAGCAAATGGCAAAAGTTGTACCCCAATTCGTTAGTGAACTGTACGAAAACATGAGCAAATCGTCTGAAGAATCCAGAACCGAAACTCCAAAAGATGCTTTCAGCTTCAAACAGTTCAAGGCATGCGGACCGAAAGAGTTCACCGGCGAAGAAGACCCTACAGCTTTGTTTCAATGGTTCGACTCGATCGAGGTCACTTTACGTCAGAGTGGATGTCCTGACAATCTCTGCACACTGAACGCGACCGGCGTCTTCCAGTCCCACGCTTTAGACTGGTGGACCGCCGAGAGAAACAAGCGCGGAAATGATGCAGCCTATGGTCTGTCATGGGATGAGTTGAAGAACGTTATGCTCGATGAGTTCTGCCCTCCCCATGAGCGCCAAAAGCTGGAGGATGAATTATGGCACATCAAGCAAAAAGATGGTGACAACGCTGCCCTCACTGCTCGCTTTAAGCAGCTCAGCATCATCTGCCCCGATCAAGTGAAGACTACCTACATGACGATCAAGAAGTACATCCGAGCTCAGCCGGATTATGTTGCAGATTTTGTGCAAGCTTCAAAGCCAGCAACGATCGAAGAAACTTACTTGCTTGCCGCTGAAATCAACGACAAGCGGGTAAAAGCTGGTTACTGGGATAAAGCTTCGAAGAACCTGCACCAAGCTACCGCTGCACCAACTGCCGACACCACCGCCACCGCATCACTGACATCAAAGCCCTCTCGCCGCAAGAAGAGGAACAACAACAGCAGCTCCAACAACAAGAACTGTGCTGTCACTACCACTGCTGCTCCACTTCAAGCCGTACCGGCTCAGCAACAAACTAAGCATCGACCAGCACCTGTTATCTATGCACCGCCTGCAAAACGTGCATACACTGGTCCCCACCCTGCCTGCCCAACATGCACTTATCATCACCCGATGGGTCTCGCCTGCCATTTTTGCGTGCACTGCAATATGTATGAGCACTTCATTGCTAACTGCCGTACTGGTCCCCGACAAGCACCAGCTCAAGCCACTGCTCATCAAGCTCTACTTCCAGCCCCACAAGGCTAACAAGCGGCTCAGGCACCCGCGGTCAACGCCAGAGTCTGCTTCGCGTGTGGTGATCCCAACCACTTCGCGAACATGTGCCCGAACAGGGTTGTGAAACAAGAGCCCCAGCAGCAGCAGCCTCAACAGCAACAGTAACAAGCCGCCCGCACCAGAACTTTCAACATCAATATGCGCCAAGCCCAGGCTGACAACAACATGGTCAATGGTACGTTCCTTGTGAATGGTATTTATGCTTCATGTTTGTTTGATACTGGAGCCGATAACTGCTTTGTGTCATTTGAATTCGAGAAACTCCTTAGTCGTAAGCGCTCCCAACTCCCCTCGACGTTCGATGTCGAAGTCGCCACCGGAAGAACTGTCGCCGTCAATTCCATTATTCGTGATTGTACTCTTGAGCTCAACAATCACATCTTCCTAATCGACCTTATTCCTATGCAACTCGGAAGTTTTGACATCATAGTAGGCATGGACTTTCTTCATGAAAACCATGCTGAAGTTGTGTGCTTCGATAAGATGATTCGATTCACGCTCGCTAATGGTGATGTATTGTGTGTTTACGGTGAAACTGCTTCGAAAGGTCTCAAGCTCATGTCGTGTGTCCAAGCTAGCAAGTATCTCCGCAAGGAATACAGAGCTTTCTTGGTTAACATCGTAGTAGCGGAGAAGGAAAAGAAAGAAATGGCGGTAAGCCAAGTACCTGTTGTTTGCGAATTCCCCAACGTCTTTCCTGATGATCTTCCCGGTCTGCCGCCAAGTCGTGATATCGACTTTCGTATCGACCTCATTCTTGGAGCAAACCCTATTGCAATAGCTCCTTACCGACTCGCTCTATCCGAAATGCGTGAACTCTCGAGTCAGCTCCAGGAACTACTTGATAAAGGCTTCATTCGCCCAAGCACCTCTCCATGGGGCACACTAGTCCTTTTCGTCAAAAAGAAGGATGGGTTGTTTCGGATGTGCATCGACTATCGGGAGTTGAATAAGTTGACAATCAAGAATCGCTATCCCCTGCCTCGTATCAATGATTTGTTTGATCAGCTACAAGGTGCTACATGTTTCTCAAAGATCGATCTACGCTCAGGCTATCACCAGTTACGCATTCAAGAGGAGGATATACCCAAAACTGCTTTTCGCACTCGATACGGTCACTATGAGTTCGTTGTTATGCCTTTTGATTTAACCAACGCACCCGCGGTTTTCATGGATCTGATGAATCGCGTGTGTAAACCTTATCTCGACCGCTTCGTCATCGTGTTCATCGATGATGTCTTGATCTATTCAAAGTCGAAAGCCGAACACGCGCAACATCTACGTTTGGTTTTCGAGCTACTCCTAGGGAATCGACTCTATGCCAAGTTCTCCAAGTGCGAATTTTGGCTGGAGGAGGTTCAATTCCTCGGTCACGTTGTCAATAGTCAAGGTATTCACGTCAATCCCACGAAGATTGAAGCTGTTAAGAGTTGGATTACACCTAAGAACCCGTCTGAAGTCTGATCTTTTCTCGGATTAGCAAGCTATTATTGACGATTTATCGAAGGATTCTCAAAAATCGCTGTGCCGCTTACCGCTCTCACGCATAAAGGCAAGCCTTTTGTTTGGGGAACTGACCAAGAGTCTGCTTTCCAAACCCTTAAGCACATGCTCTGCAATGCTCCCGTTCTCACTTTACCCGACGGAAACGACGACTTCATTGTCTATTGTGATGCTTCGAACCTTGGTCTTGGTTGTGTCCTCATGCAACGGGACAAGGTCATTGCTTACGCGTCTCGTCAACTCAAAATCCACGAGAAGAACTACACAACCCATGATCTCGAGCTAGGCGCAGTTGTCTTTGCGTTAAAGATTTGGCGACACTACCTATATGGTACCAAGTGTACGATCTTCACCGATCATATAAGCCTATAACATATATTTGACCAGAAGGAACTTAATATGCGTCAACTCCGATGGGTAGAACTTCTCAAGGATTACGACTGTGAGATTCGTTATCACCCAGGCAAAGCAAATGTCGTTGCCGACGCTCTCAGCAGACGGAGCTATCTGCTCAGCATTCGTGATACCCAAGCCCAATACGATCTCGAAACCCTCATCCGCGAAGCTCAGCATGCATGTTTTAATGAACGCACTCTGAAGAAGGAAAGAATCTATCACGATGGAGCCCAGCTTGTGAATAAGTCGAACGGGATATTCCACTTCCTGGACCGAATTTGGATCCCTAAACGGACCAATTTGCGACAGATATTGATGGACGAAGCCCACAAATCCCGGTGCCGATAAAATGTCCCAGGACCTTTGCTACAAGTACTGGTGGCCGGGCATGATGTAACAATCCTCAGTAAAACCGACACTCTCGAATATTTCCGACACCCTATTATATTTTAAAATGTCCCAATATGTCTTTAAATATACCCCGTATGTGAAAACCGAACCCGAAATACAATATAACATTTAAAAATAAAATTTAAAATTTGATTAATAAGCTGAGGCGGGACGCGTAGACCCACCCCAACCACTTACGCGGGCGGTATCAGGGTTAAAACCTGATTTCGTTGGTTTTCTTTAGTTTAGGCGGGCCACGTAAGATTCCCCCTAAGCTTACGCGGGCCGCGTGAGATCAACAACACGGCAACACCCCAGGCTGACACGTGTCATCATCGTGTCGAGTCTATACACTGATCCGGACGAGCTACACGTTGACCCGGAGTCAACGCGGGCCGCATAAGCCCCTGCGTACATCTACGCGGGCCGCGTGAGAGTCCAGTTCAGCTACTATATATAGAACGCATCGGATTTCAATTCAGTTCGTTCATTTTTCATTTCTCAATCACAAATTCTGAATATTAGGCAAAGAAAGCTGGTATTATACCCCCTAATTAGCGAGGTTCTGCTCCGTTGTAAGTATTATAACCCCAGTTTCATACTAGATACGCTGCCCAATTGATTTAGGGTTCCGTAACAACTGTCGTGGTTCTGCCCGACGTGAGGAGGGTATCATTAATATTTTCAAAGGGTTATGATACTAACCTATGTACATTTGTATAAATTATAGATTATATCCAGGAAACCCTTACGCGAAGTCTAAGATAGCAATGTGAGTTTATCATCTTTTTGTTAACTTTTTGTAACTGTTTTACAAAACCTTAAATGCTTTACAATATGATTAAGCGGTGATTGAGTCTTTGTAGTTCTTCAATTACTGCCGGTATGTTGGGGTTTTGTATACAAAATTTACTACACTGTGAGTAGTAAGTCGGGGATGACAGTACGTTACCATTGGACAACGAGTTAGCCAATGTGTAATATGACCCACAAGTCAGGATTGACAGTACTGAATGAGTAATTGTGTAGAAATAAACAATGTGATCGCTCTCAATACTGTTTTAATTGATAAAATGTTTCTTGATTAAACTGGGATTCACTCACCAGTATTTCCCACTGACAAATGCTTTTAAAACACATTTCAGGTAACACAATGTGACAACCAATTAGTAAAAAGCCAGCTGAAGAGCACTGAAGGCTTGGGAAAAATGTGGCTATAAAAGTTACCTAAAAGACGATGTTTTAAATTCAATAAAATATGGTCTATCCCTATAAATGTATTGTAATAAGAAACTTGGGTTTTGCCCATGTTATTATTAATATTAAATATGGTGGTTTTACTCTGATAAACATTTCCTAACTACGGTCCTGATGTAATTTCCGCTGCCAAATTAACCAACTGATATCACCGAAAATCTGAGTTCGCGTCTGCCCGTTCCCGGGACAGATAAGGGATTGGGGGTTGCGACAGAAGGTGGTATTAGAGCCTAGCCACTGGTCTAAGCCAAAGAAGTGTTCTGCTGACACTTAAATTCTAAATTTTGTGTTAGGAAATAAATTACGGAAATACGTACATAACTGTATTTATTTGTTATGTGTTATTTGACTATTTGTTAGTTTACAGTATGAGTGATCAAGGACCCTCAGACATGTGTCGTCAGTTGTCTGATTCACCTAGGAGTGAATGTACCTCTTCACAGCCTGCCCTTTCGGGGTATTCTGCTGATCAGGAAGAAGGGATGTTTGCTTTTAAAGCCCAGTCAGAAGAGCCATTCCCTAATAAGAAAAGAGGATGGTTCAGTAAGGAAGCCTTTGCACGTAGGAAAAGAATGCGAAAGTTGCAACAGCAAAGAGTTCTAGCAGCTGCTAAGCGAAAGACAGATGCCCATACACAGGATATGCTTAATAGTAGCCTAGCCAATTTCCATATCTTAGACACAACTGCCGCTGACCCTAATCTGGAGCAAACAATAGCACCCCAACCACAATTGCAAATCCCTGACCAACCCATGGAGATAGAAAACCCTGAAAACCAAGTGGAGATGCATGACTTCAACCCAGAAGAAATCCCTTGGGTACCAACACTAAATCCCCTAGACCCAAATTACGATCCCTGGTGGGATGACGTTAGGGACTATGTGCAACGTTACCCGATCCATGAAGACACACAGAACATAGGAGCCTACCCAGGTATGGACCCTTTAGATCCCTATTACCATGATACCTACATTAGGGAAATCTTAGAAGATCCTTACCAATTTCAGGCACTTTCACCCCCATATCAGGAACCCGCACCCCAGATTCCGAACCCAGTACTAGAACCTGCACCCCCAATGAGTGCAGAAAACATGCAAGAACTTAGGACTTTTGGGGAGGAAATTTTAGAAAGCAGTGAGAGAATGAGACAGGTGGGAGAGCGTCTCGTATGGAAATACGATGAACGCAATATGGATTTTTGGACAAATCCATATCCGTGATGTGATAGAGGAGATGATAATAGTAATAATGATATAATATAATAAAATAAAATATGTGTGTACGGATGCCTATTACTATTAGTATAATCCTATTTCAGTTGATAATGTAATTTTATTTCAGTACTAGTGTATAATAGATGCATAATAGTATATGAATAGAGTATAAGTCGCAATGATCGACGCTTTTGGCAAAAATGCGTGTCATGTGATTAACTATATCAATATTATTTTGTGATATTAATGATTGGTAAATGTTTAAAATTCAGATGGCCGACGAAGGAAATCAAGGAAATCTGAATAATGATAACCAGAGTAACATTAACGTGGTTAATGAGAATCCAAGCATCAATAACAATGGAAACCAAATGGATAATAGTGCCGTTCAACATATAGTGGCACAAGGAATCATAGATGCCATGCCATTTATTATTCAAACTATTCAAGAAGCGAATAATAAAAGTAAGCATAGCAGTAAGCGACCCATCGAACCCGAAAACAGTGTAAACAATGGACCTTTACTTCAATTGCCTATTCCCAAAAGAAGAAGAACTGTGTCTTACGGTTGTTCTTATAAAGAATTATGGTCTTGTAAACCAATGGAATTCTCGGGCAACGAAGGGGCCATTGCAACCTTACGCTGGATAGAGAAAACTGAGGCAATCTTAAGAATAAGCAAGTGTGCTGAAGAAGATAAAATACTGTTTGCTTCTAATCTGTTTAAGAATTCAGCACTAGAATGGTGGAACACTATCCTCCAATCAAGAGGAAGTGATAGAACCTACAATATGGAATGGGAAGAATTTAAGAACAAGGTAGAAAGGAAATTCTGCCCACCCAATGAAAAGGAACAGATAGCAAACAAATTCCTAAATCTTAGGATGACTGGTGTGGATAGTAAGGGATACACTAAATTATTCTTCGAATATGCTAGAATAGTGTCAACTCTTACTTCACCAGAACCAGTGTTAATCTCCCGTAATATTTGGGGATTAATCGGTGAGATAAGACACGTAGTCAAGGCAGCTAGACCTCAAACCATAGAAGAAGCTGTAGAACTAGCAAATACCTTGACAAATGAATTAGTTCGTACTCGAGAAGAGGACCAAAGGAGGAACCTAACCCAGAAACTCACACAAGAATTTCATTCTGGAAATTTTAATCGTGGGAAAAATATAGGTTCTACCTCTGCACCTTACTGTAAGAATTGCAAAAGAAAGCATTCAGGAAGATGCTCCATATACTGTAACTTTTGCAAAATATCGGGACGCAAGGAAGAAAATTGCAGGAAGAAAGCTAATAACATGATATGTTACAACTGCGGAGAACAAGGTCATATCAAGCTTAATTGCCTGAAATTAGCTCCAGCTACAAACAACAAGAATACTCAAAATGCTAGAGCATTTGTTCTGACTGCAGATGAAGCTAAAATGATTCCAGATGTCATAGCTGGTACGTTTTTAGTTAATGATGTTTTTGCTAAAGTATTATTTGACTCTGGTGCAAACCAAAGTTTTATTAATACATCATTTTGCAAATTTCTAAATCAGTCATTAACTAAACTACCACAAGAATGTTTAGTAGAGACAGCTAATGGAGAAACCGTTAGGATTTCTGAAATCTTGCAGGGAGCAAGAATAGAAATTTTAAATCAGAAATTTATTGCAAATCTTTATCCCATGAATCTGGCAGGATTTGATGTTGTTTTAGGAATGGATTGGTTAATAGCCAATAAAACCAGTATTTTATGTGATCAAAAGTCAATTCAAGTAAATTCACCAAAAGGTAAAACGATCACAATTAAAGGAGATAAACCATCTAGATCCACCAAGTTCATCTCTGTGATGAAAACTGCAAGTTTTATAAGAAAAGGTTCTATAGTGTATTTGATTTCCATAATCACTAACACTAAAGGAAAGGATTTAAAAGATATTCCAGTAGTATCTTAGTTTTCAGATGTATTTCCAGAAGAATTGCCAGGGCAACCTCCAGATAGAGAAGTTGAATTCAGAATCCATTTAATACCAGGAACAGTACCGATTGCCAAATCACCTTACCGTTTGGCACCTGCAGAAATGCAAGAATTGAAGAAACAATTAGACGAATTGTTAGAGAAAGGATTTATACAACCAAGTTCATCGCCATGGGGAGCGCCAATACTATTTGTTAAAAAGAAGGACGGATCAATGCGTATGTGCATTGACTACCGTGAATTAAACAAAGTCACGATTAAGAATCGGCACCCATTACCGAGAATCGATGATCTTTTCGATCAACTGCAAGGAGCTCGATTTTTCTCTAAAATCGATTTAAGGTCAGGATATCATCAATTAAAGGTACAGGAAGAGGACATTCCTAAAACCGCATTTAGAACAAGGTATGGCCATTATGAATTTACTGTCATGCCATTCGGTTTAACCAATGCCCCGGCTGCATTTATGGACATGATGAACCGAATATGTAAGCCATATTTGGATAAATTCATAATTGTTTTCATAGATGATATTCTCATTTAATCTAAGAATAAAGAGGATCATGCAAAGCATTTGCACGCACTTTTAAGTTTATTAAGAAAGGAAAAGCTTTACGCTAAATTTTCCAAGTGCGAGTTTTGGTTAGAACAGGTACAGTTTCTTGGACATTTAGTTAACCATGAAGGAATTCATGTGGATCCCACAAAGATCGAGGCGAGTACTAAATGGAAAACCCCTGAGTCACCAACCGAGGTTAAAAGTTTCTTAGGATTGGCCGGTTATTATAGAAGGTTTATCCAAGATTTTTCTAGAATAGCCATTCCCTTAACTAAGCTAACCTGTAAATCTGTTAAGTTTGAATGGGGATTAAAACAAGAAGAAGCCTTTAGAATCCTTAAGCAAAGATTAACTAATACACCCATATTAGCGTTACCAGAAGGAACTGAAGATTTTGTAATCTATTGTGACGCTTCCAAATTAGGTTATGGATGTGTATTGATGCAACGACAAAAGGTTATAGCTTACGCATCTAGACAACTTAAGAATCATGTAGAGAATTATTCAACCCATGATTTAGAATTAGGAGCTATAATTTTTGCTCTTTAAGATTTGGAGACATTACCTTTATGGTAGTAAGTTTACCATATTCACTGATCATAAAAGTTTAAGGTATATTTTCAAGCAAAAGGAGTTGAATATGAGACAAAGACGCTGGATGGAGATGCTTAGTGATTATGATTGTGATATCCAGTATCATGAAGGAAAAGCAAATGTAGTGGCAGATGCTTTAAGCCGAAAGTATCATGAAAAGCCAAAAAGGGTACGTTCTCTTAAATTAAATCTACAAGTAGATTTAAATAATCAGATAATAGAAGCACAAGAATCAGTAATCAAGGATGATACTGAAAAATTAAAAGGTATGCTAAAAGAATTAGAACAAGGAACCGATGGAATTTGGAGATTCCATGAGAAGAGAATGTGGATACCTAAATTAGGAAACCTACGTCATCGTATATTAGAAGAAGCCCATAAGTCTAAGTATACGATGCATCCACGAAATGATAAAATGTATCAAGATTTAAGAAAGAATTTCTGGTGGATAGGAATGAAAAAGGACATAGCAGCCTATGTTTCTAAATGTTTAACTTGTTCACAAGTTAAAGCTGAACACCAGAAACCCTCATGTTTGCTACAACAATTAGAAATGCCAGTATGGAAATGGGAATTAATAACAATGGATTTTGTTACGAAATTACCCAAAACAAAGAAAGGCAATGATACAATCTGGGTGATTGTAGATAGGCTGACCTAGTCAGCTCATTTCCTACCAATGAAGGAAACATTCAGTATGGAACAACTAGCTAAATTATATATAAATGAAATTGTTTCTTTGCATGGAATTCCTTTATCAATTATTTCTGATAGAGATAGTCGATTTACCTCTCATTTTTGGTCAAGTTTCCAAAAGGCAATGGGAACCAAGTTAAAGTTGAGCACAACTTATCATCCTCAAACGGACGGACAAAGCAAAAGGACAATTTAGACCATGGAGGACATGCTTAGAGCTTGTGTAATTGATTTTTGAGGTAATTGGGACGATCACTTACCTTTAATAGAATTTTCTTATAATAACAGTTATCACACAAGTATCAACGCTGCACCATTCGAAGCACTTTATGGACGAAAGTGCCGTACCCCAATCTGTTGGGAATAAATTGGGGAAAAGCAACTATCTGGACCTGAGATAGTACAAGAAACAACCGACAAAATCATTCAAGTCAAGGAATGACTGAAAGCAGCACGTGACCGACAGAAGAGCTATGCTGATAACCGACGCAAACCTTTGGAATTTCAAGTAGGAGATAAAGTATTATTAAAGGTCTCTCCTTGGAAAGGAGTAGTAAGATTCATAAAAAAAAGTGAAAGCTAAGTCCCAGGTATATTGGACCTTTTGAGATTGTTAGAAGAATAGGACCTGCAGCCTATCAGCTATAACTGCCAGAGGAAATGGCAGGAATACATGATGTATTTCATGTATCTAATCTCAAGAAGTGTTTAGCTGATGAATCACTGATAGTACCTCTTAAGGATATAGAGGTAAATGAACAACTTAAGTTTGTAGAAAGACCTCTACAGATTGAAGACAGGAAAGTCAAGAATCTCAAACATAAGAGATTAATTCTGGTCAAAGTGAAGTGGGACTCCAAAAGAGGACCTGAGTATACATGGGAGCATGAATCTGAAATGCAAAGGAAATACCCGCACTTGTTCCAGTAGATCTCGAGGATGAGCTCTAAAACAAGGTGGGGAGGATGTAACAATCCTCAGTAAAACCGACACTCTCAAATATTTCCGACACCCTATTATATTTTAAAATGTCCCAATATGTCTTTAAATATACCCCGTATGTGAAAACTGAACCCGAAATACAATATAACATTTAAAAATAAAATTTAAAATTTGATTAATAAGCTGAGGCGGGCCGCGTAGACCCACCCCAACCACTTATGCGGGCGGTATCAGGGTTAAAACCTGATTTCGTTGGTTTTCTTTAGTTTAGGCGGGCCGCGTAAGATTCCCCCTAAGCTTACGCGGGCCGCGTGAGATCAACAACACGGCAACAACCCAGGCTGACACGTGTCATCATCGTGTCAAGTCTATACGCTGATCCGGACGAGCTACACGTTGACCCGGAGTCAACGCGGGCCGCGTAAGCCCCTGCGTACATCTACGTGGGCCGCGTGAGAGTCCAGTTCAGCAACTATATATAGAACGCATCGGATTTCAATTCAGTTCGTTCATTTTTCATTTCTCAATCACAAATTCTGAATATTAGGCATAGAAAGCTGGTATTATACCCCCTAATTAGTGAGGTTCTGCTCCGTTGTAAGTATTATAACCCCAGTTTCATACTAGATACGCTGCCCGATTGATTTAGGGTTCCGTAACAACTGTTGTGGTTCTGCCCGACGTAGTTGTTGGAATGCCGTCTCGAGGAGGGTATCATTAATATTTTCAAAGGGTTATGATACTAACCTATGTACATTTGTATAAATTATAGATTATATCCAGGAAACCCTTACGCGAAGTCTAAGATAGCAATATGAGTTTATCCTCTTTTTGTTAACTTTTTATAACTGTTTTACAAAACCTCAAATGCTTTACAATATGATTAAGCGGTGATTGAGTCTTTGTAGTTCTTCAATTACTGCCGGTATGTTGGGGTTTTGTATACAAAATTTACTACACTGTGAGTAGTAAGTCGGGGATGACAGTATGTTACCATTGGCAACGAGTTAGCCAATGTGTAATATGACCCACAAGTCAGGATTGACAGTACTGAATGAGTAATTGTGTAGAAATAAACAATGTGATCGCTCTCAATACTGTTTTAATTGATAAAATGTTTCTTGATTAAACTGGGATTCACTCACCAGTATTTCCCACTGAAAAATGTTTTTAAAACGCGTTTCAGGTAACACAATGTGACAGCCAATTAGTAAAAAGCCAGCTGAAGAGCACTGAAGGCTTGGGAAAAATGTGGCTATAAAAGTTACCTAAAAGACGATGTTTTAAATTCAATAAAATAGGGTCTATCCCTATAAATGTATTGTAATAAGAAACTTGGGTTTTGCCCATGTTATTATTAATATGAAATATGGTGGTTTTACTCTGATAAAAATTTCCTAACTACGGTCCTGATGTAATTTCCACTGTTAAATTAACCAACTGATACCACCGAAAATTTGAGTTCGCGTCCGCCCGTTCCCGGGACAGATAAGGGATTGGGGGTTGCGACACATGAAGAGAGATATCGCTCTCTACGTTGGAAAGTGCCTAACCTGCTCGAAGGTCAAGGCTGAACATCAAAGACCCTCTGGCTTACTCGAACAACCCCCGATCCCTATGTGGAAGTAGGAGAGTATAGCTATGGACTTCATAACAAAGCTCCCGCGCACGCCATCAGGTCACGATAGCATCTGGGTTGTTGTTGACCGTTTGACCAAATCACCTCACTTTTTGCCAATACGGGAAGACTACAAGGTAGAACGATTAGCCCGAATCTACATCAATGAGATCATTTGTCAACATGGGACGCCTCGCGACATCATCTCTGACCGTGACGCTCGGTTTACCTCGCGACTGTGGGAAACGTTTCAAGCTGCTCTCGGTACTACGCTTAATCTCAGTACCGCATTCCACCCTCAAACCGACGGTCAGACTAAGAGAATGATACGTACTCTTGAAGACATGCTCCGTTCGTGTGTCATAGACTTCGGTGGTAATTGGGATGCTTACCTGCTGATGACGGGGGTAGCTCAAACCTTAATAACCTGATTAGAAACACAACAGCTTAAAAGGTTGAAAGGTTAAAAGGTTCGGAAATAGTCCAACGGTCATGAACAGTAAAAAGACAAGTCAGAGCCTTGTCACATCACCCTCTGCGTGTCCAACACTCTCACAGCCGTAAAAGAGAGTATGTGCACAGAGAACCCCCTTTTACCCGCAGGTCTAAACCCTTCAACCCTCAAATGGGCAAGTCCCTCACTGTAGCCAAGGATCACTGGTCAAAGGCTTCCTCTTATAGAAGATTCTTTCCCTATAAATAACAGCCTCTTGCCATTCATTCCGGCCATTCCAGATCAACTCAGATCACCCTTGATCTCTGATCTTACTTCTCCTCTCTCGAACTTGCTCCATGCTTGTTCTATTCTCGGCTCACTACAATATTATCTCACTTAACATAGACATTCTGGGTTGAACCCTTCAATCCAGAATTCAAAGTGAATAATAACAAAGTGATCCGTCTCCACGTGCTACAAACGTGGGGGGACCCCACGACCTGCGTTAGGCTAATCGAAACCTTGAACCCTTTTACCCCGGAGATATCGCTACAGGCCTTGGTCTTGTATTTGTTGCATCAACAAGTTGGCGCCCACCGTGGGGCTACGCCGCTTACTTTATCTTAAAGACCAGTTGTGTAGCTCCATTTTCTCTTTACATCATGTCTGAAAGCGAGTCTCTCGGTCAGGTAAATCAAGTGCCTAACAACACCGATTTAACACCAAATTCGGGTCGGATCTCACCGGTCTTATCTACACCTCTTTCTACTCCCGGAAGTACTCCACCGGGATATGTTCCTGGAGTTCACTTCTTTTCAAACACAAACCCATCTCGGTCAGGGGTTGCACCTACTCAAATCGATGTAATGCATACACCGGAACGCATAGATCTAACACCCGAGTGACTAGCTAGAAATTTCTTACAACTGAGATTTCTTCTCAACTAGCATGTGAGCTTAGAAAGGGAAAAAAGGGTGAGAATAAGACTAAATTATGAGGAGTCTGAACCCTCATTATCACATGGCCCTCCATCTCTTCCTTTTAGCAGCTCACGTTCAGCCACATCTTACCTTGAAGCTGGTCCTAGTGTGACAGACCAACCACTCAAGCCCTTTAGCTTTTGGGGAGGCCAAGTCCAACCGTTTTTCCCTTATTTACCTCCCAACCCGTTACAACCGGTGCACCTATGGGGCATAAAATCACTCTTGATAAATTATGGCAGTCACCAGTTTCAAGTGTTCCCCCTCCCATTGCCACTTCGTGAAAACAAGCCATGGTCACCCCGCCTTTGGCTCGAGGTGCGGTCATGAGCACATCCATGGGAATGCCTTATACAGTAAGCCTTTAAGGCTTTAACCTTATGACACAGATAATGGCATCTTTTATGAGTACCATCAGAAAGCCTTTAAGGCTTTAACCTTATGCCCTAGCTGATGACACAGATGATGGCACAATTTCCTTTGCAGCACGTGAAAGCTGGATGATGACACAGAAAGCCTTCAAGGCTTTAACCTTAACTTCATCAACCAAGTGCCAACCACTCACCAGGGTACCTCAAACGGTAATCCAGCTTCAAGGGTAATAAAATACCCCTCAAAACCTTACAAGCCCAATATCTTGCTTCAACAAATTGTTGAGTACGAGTTTCAAACCCAGATAAAGATGCCATCACGGTACTGAAGACTACTTCCAAATCTTCGCCGGGACTACAAGAATAAAAAAATGACCCAACTCCGAATGTTGTCTCATTCAGGCAAACCCTTGAAGGGTCTTCGCGCATATGGTTCAATGACCTTCCTGGACGAAGCGTTCAGACCTTTGACGATCTTAGCAAAAGTTCCCTATAAAAACATATGTATGTCAAGGACGCCATGATAATCTTCCAGATCAAACAACATGATGATGAAAGTCTCAGAGACTTCATCGAAAGTTACAAGAAGGGAGGTTTAACTTACGCCGATGAAAAGGTTAGGGTTGCAGGGTTCATGAATGCTATAAATTCCAAATATCTCACAAGAGACTTCAATAAATGCCTGCCCAAAACCCTTGAAGAAACACTCGAAAGGGCTGAAGCCCACATTCGAGGAGAATAAGCTGAAGACATCAAAGAAAAAAGAGAGAGAACTCTTAACTGGAGCTTCCAGTATGGCTCTTATGACAAATGGTTCAAAGGTTCGGATTCCTGAAGGCTTGAAGGCCGGAACCCTCCAAGCCGAGAAAAAACCATAAACTTTACAGCCTTAACCAAGACTCCGTAAGAGATCTTGGCAACCGAAGAGGTAAAACACAGCTTCCACCCTCCTCAACCTTTGCCAAAAAACAAAAGATCGAAAAAATCAAGCCAATATGGTAAGTTTCACGAATAGAAAGGTCACCATACCAATGATTTCTTCCAACAAAAAAAAAAGTGATCGAAGAAGCCGTCAAGTCCGAACAGGCCCACTTGGTTAAAGGGGTCAAGGACAAGATGGTTGAAAAAAAATAATAATAATAGTGAACATGGTCGACCTTGAAAACGAAGCTTCCCACAAACGCCATCATTCCAAGGCATGGGAACGTCAATATGTTTGCTTCCCACCACCAGAAGGAGAGTTGCTTTCAAACCCTCTGGTGATGGAATCCAACATAGGAACCATCAAGACACAAAAGGCTTACATTAACACCGGTGTAACCACTAAAATCATGTTTGAGAAAGGCTTTAACCCTCTCAGCGACGATGAACGTTCAAAGCTTCAACAGTCTGAACCCTCCATCGAAGGTATCACAGACATACCCACCCAGCCTTTAGGCCAAATAACCCTTAATGTTTGTTCAGCGAGAGAACAAAGGGACGAACCGAACAACTCACTTTTGCGGTGATCAACATCCCTTCCAATTATGATGTCATCATAGGAAGGCCAGGGCAAAGTGTGTTCGGAATGGCAATTTCAGTTGGTCAAGGCACTGTGAAGTTTCCCGCTGAAAAAGGGATAGCAACCCTTCAACCTACCCAAGAAGCTTTCGCGGTTGAAGGGGAAAGCTCAAGAAAGGACGAATACGATGAACAAGGGTTGGACATAAACCCAAAATACCCTCAACAGGGGATAAGGGTAAACACTAACCTTTCCAATGAAACCCTCTCATACCTTGAAAAGTTGCTCTTGCACTACGTCTTTGCTTAGTGCCCGGAAGATATGACCGGCATCCCCCGTAGCATTATTGAAACATGAGTTATGGATCCCATCTGATAATAAGCCCATTATACAAAAGATAGAAAAGCTTGTTCTAACCAGAATCCTTCGAGAGGTTAAGTATCAATCATGGGTGGCCAATCCCGTAATGGTTTGAAAACTCGAAAAGTTTTAAAGAATGTATATCGATTTTAAATACTTGAACAAAGCATGCCCAAAGGATTGCTACTTGCTGCCCCAGATAGACCTCAAGGTTAACTCGCTCACAGGCTTCCCGTCCAAGTGTCTTCTTGACACCTAAAAGGGTTACCATCAGATCCTAATAAAAAAAAAAAACTACATTCCACACTGATAAAGATATATCTTGCTATCAAAAAATGCCTTTTGGTTTAAGAAATGCAGGTGCCACTTATCAACGTCTGGTTGACAAAGCGTTTGCCGGACAAATCGGCAAGAACATTAAAGCTTATGTTGCCAATTTGGTGATCAAGAGCAAAACGGAATACCAAATGCTCGATGACATACAAGAAACCTTCCAAAACTCAAGAAAGATCAACATGAAGCTTAACCCAGTCAAGTGCTTGTTTCTAGGGCACATCATGGGGAAACAAAGCATAAAATCCAACCCCCAAGGGATGTGCTAACAAGAAAGACTTTCGATGGAAAGCTTACAGCTTTGAAGCGTTTTACCTCAAAAGGAAGCCTTCAACCAAATGAAGCAACACTTGGCTTCACTCCCAGCCATTTTGGCTCCGGAAACCGGAGGAACGACCTCCACCTACCTATCGATTGCTGAAAAGACCATAAGTACGGCTCTGATTATTGAACGAAACAAAGTTTAGATACCCAAAACTTCAAAATTAGCAGAAATTAATTATTCTTCTTTGGAAAAACTTGCTCTAGCCCTAGTCCAAAAGGCTAGAAGGCTTCGAAGGTACTTTCAGTCACCCGATACAAATGGTCACTGACTAACCCATTAAGAATGTACTTGAAAAATCACCTATGTCCCGAGAAAAGCTGTCAAAGCACAAGTCTCAGCTGACTTCATCATAGAAGTCCCTAAAAAAGCCATAACAGAAGTTAATACAACTGCAGCTGAACCCTCCAACCCTGATACCTGGAAGCTTTTTACCGATGAGGCTTCCAGTATCGAAGGGTCAGGGGCTGGGCTAGTTTTAATTAACCCTGAAGGGTTAGAATTCACATATGCTCTTCGGCTTGTATTTCAAACTACCAATAATAAAGCCAAGTACGAAGCATTGATCACTGGGCTAAATATAGCCACAAAAATAGGGGTTCAAAAGCTTCAAGTCCTCACAAACTCTCTCAAGCCAAGACAACAACAACTATATAGCAAAAGAACCCAACATGAATATGTACCAAAAGAAATCAAAGGAATTGATGAACACATTTCAAACATGTGCCATCAAATAAATTCCAAGATCTCAAAACAAGAGAGCTGATGCACTAAGAAAGCTTGCATCTCTTACGTTTGCCCACCTCACCAAGAAGATACTAGTTGAGGTATTAAAAACCCCATCCAGCCAAAAAACACGAGGTTCAAGATATGATCACCAAAGAAGGGCTAAATTGGATGACTCCCATTGAAAAGTTCCCCAAAAACGGTGAATTACCTAATGACCAGACTAAGGCTGAAGGGGTTCGTATCAAGTCAAGGCAGTATGTGTTACAAGGAGATATCCTTTACAAAAAAGGATACCTTGCACCACTACTACGATGCGTTGGCCCAGAACAAAGCCAATATCTGATCAAAGAGGTTCATAAAGGGATATGTGGAGCTCATTGTGGCCCAAGATCAGTAGTGTCAAAGCTGACGAACCACATATACTTTTGGCCTTCCATGCATCGAGATACCTTCAAACAACTGCGAAAATGTGAAGCTTATCAATTACATGCTCCGATACCCAAAAGGGCCAAACATGACCCCATTCCCATCTCCTTGGCTTGGCCATTTCACAAGAAGGGAATAAACATTTTCGGTGTATTCCCCCCAGCCAAAGGAGGAGATAAACCCTTATTGGTAGCCGTGGATTACTCCACCAAGTGGCCAGAAGTAAAACCATTGGCAAAAATCTCTGGGAAACAGGTCACTGATTTCGTTTAGGGAAATATAATCTGTCATTTTAGGCTGCCAGGGGTACTAGTCACGGATAATGGGAAGTAGTTTACCGAGAAGCCTTCTAGCTCCTAGTGTAAGGAGTTCAGAATAACTCAAGTATTCAGCTCGGTAGCTTACCCACAATCCAATGGCCAGGTTGATAGGACAAACCACAACATTGTTGAAGGGATTAAATCTCGATTGGGAAGATACGACAACAACTGGCTCGAATAACTTCCCAATGTGCTATGGGAAATTCAAACAATCAAGAAAACGAGCCACAAGAAAACACGCTACAGCCTAGTGTTTGGATCAGAGGTTGTATTCCTAGCCGAAATCGGAGTAACAATACAAAGAACATTCGACATCGACCTCGAATCAAATAAGAAAGAGACAATGTTGAATTTGGAACTCCTCGAAGAGGCCCGTGATCAAGCAGCCATACAAAAAGCGAGGTACAAGCAAAACATGGAATTGTATTACAATACACGGGTGAAGCATGAACGTTTCAAGCCTGAGAACCTTGTGCTTCGAAATAATGAAGCCTACAAGAAAGAAAGCCAAGAAAGCTTGGCCCTAAGTAGGAAGGGCCATACAATATCCTTAAAGCCCACAAAGGGGGATCATACAAGCTGGCAGGTCCGCAAGGCAAAAAGCTTCCCCGTCATTGGAATGGCAAAAACCTTAAAAGGTTCCACGTTTAACCAAAACGTGTTACAAATAGTTCCCAAAAGTTGTTCTATTCCCCTAGTAATCGAATTACTTTGAAATAAATGAACGACGAATCAAAATTTGTCTTTCTATCCTATAATCAGGTTGAGAACCTAGCAAGAAACTCCATGGCAAGGGCCATGTAAGGGGATGAGCTCCCAGGCCACATCGCTCAATAGGTTCAAGGGTTGAATGGACCTATATAAGGGGTGAGTTCCTAAATCAATACAACTCCATGAGACTCATAGAAATCTTAAAAAGCATGTCTCATAGACGGGTTTGAATAGCCTACACCAAATGTTCCTTAAGCCCTAACATTGGCTTACGAACCAAAAATACTCTAAGTGAATGTCATACATAGGATAGAGGTTGTATCTTCTTGTTAAAAATATCCTAAGGCTAAGTGACTGCAGCACTGAACCCTTTAAGGTATAAGTAACATAAGATGCACCGCCCAAAACAAAGACAACATATAAAACCAATGAAAACACAAGGGAGTAAACAGAACAACACAATAAACATAGCAAGATAAGTTAAAGATAGCAAAGGCCATACTGGCCATCAAACATAAAACATTGTCCACAAGCCTTCAAGGCTTTAATAACCAAGGGATCTAGGCGGTTCCTTTAAAATAAAAAGATGCTCAAACAAGCAAACCATAAAATTGTTCGACATGCTAAGAAAGCTATGAATTGAGGTTTTTTCTTCACTTAGCAACGTCAGGGATGGTAGACTTTGTTGCATCATCCTTCTTTGAACCTCCATCATCTTGGGTCTTTTTAGCCTTCCTCTTTTACCTCCCTGCTGCACCTGCTGCCTAGGAGGCTTCAAGGCTTGAACCCTTTGAGCCCTCACCACCTTCAGAACACGTTCCCTCGCTATCTCCGAAGCAAGGACGTTTATTCAAGAGGGACTTCAATGCTTCGTTACAAACAGCCTCATTAAGGCCCTTAGATTTTACCTCCTACAAGACAGGCAAAGGTTTACCAAAACACTTGGAGACTTCACCCACATAAGGGTAAATCATATGCTCAATCTTAAAAATTGTTCCCTTGAAGACTTTGAAGGCTTTGGGTTGAAAAAGAGAAGACTTTTCCTGAGGCTCCCCAGGTTCACAAAGCTTTGTAACCAGCAAACAAACCTTGGTGTCTCACATGAGCAAGAAGCTCGGTGTACACATCACCCAAGACTTTGTTTGAACTCCGACGAATGGAGAAGATAGGTAACCACTTTCTGAAATCCATGCTCAATGAGCCATTTATTATCACCAATTGCATGAGAAAGTGAAGCCTTTAACCCTTCTTTCTCCTCCAAGAAGGCCTTTTTATGAACCTACAAGGCAGCCTTATCGACCCAGACTTGAACCTTGTCAGCCTCCAAGCGTTTTTCCAACTCAACCATATCAGTCTTGTGTGGGAAGAAAACTCCTCAAATCTTCAAACATCAATGCTTTCTCCTTCTCAGTGTAGCCCTCAGTTTCTTTCAAAGCAACCATTGAAGTTTTCATCTTATCCCTCTTCTTCGAAAAGACTTCATATTCTTGCATCCTTTTGCGAAATCTGGATACATCCTCTAGAAGCAAGGCAACAAGGTTGCAAGCACCCATCATCATTTTCGAAATCATTAGTTCATTGTCCATAGACGAGCAAGAACCTCGAACAGTAGGAGGAGCAAAATGGGTAAAAACATCCTCACAAACGGATGAAGACATGAAGCTGTCACCAACTATGACCTTCCAATCCGGCACATAAACCTCTTCTGGATCAACATTGGTGGAACCTTCACCACCCTTCCTTAAACCCTTCAAGCTCACAACCTTCTTACCCGCTGCTTTACTCTCCTTAACAATCGCCAAGGGCAACTCCTTGTCTTTTTCCCTGAACCCCAACTTCCGAGTCGTCCGAAGCCTCTATGTCATCACTTTGTTCCACTGGCTCAGAGGCCGATGGTAGTTCAGCTCCCTTCAACATACGTCGGATAGAAGCTTTGGAAGCACCAAACCTAGTAAAGCTTTCGACATTTGGAACGTTCACATAACCTGAACCCTCGAACCTGTGTTCGGTACCTTTGGCAACAACATCTTCGCCGGAGGTAGCCTCAGCATCCCCAAACACAACATCAGAGGTATCATCACTCTTTATAAAGCATAAGGAAAAAACATCATACCCTGATCATCCCGCATGAGCATAGGGTCACGATCTGGCTTGTCCCACAAGATGCTCACACCCATCAACACTAAAAGGTGTTCAGGAAAGGGACGAAGCCTCGAAGGACATTTCCTAAATGGCTTTTAACAACAAACTATCTAGTTAGGACTCAAATGGCTCAAGCTTGTCTAACACAGCATGAGCTCGAAGGGAACAATGGACTCTGAAATCCAGAAAAATCGGTCCTTCCAAGAACCAAAGGTAGTAACCATTGAGGAACAACAACGGAAGAAACATCGGAACAACAACGATGGGTCATACCCTATCATAAAACCTCAAAATGTAAAATCCCAGCAAGACCTTGAGGACGCAACTGAACAAACGACACACGATAATACTCTAAAATATTCAGAACAAAGACTGAAAATGGATGACACAAGTTGGAAAACTCGAAATGACAACAATAAAGAGCAATCGAACCAGCGGGACACTGATCGATCGATCTGTCTAAACCCAGAGCCACCGGATTAAACTTTAGATCGATCCCCCATTATTTACAAAAGCCTCAACTTCCTCTAGTGAGACAAGAATAACTCACATACATATCTTTGCTAGCACCCAGGAGAGACGATCGAAAGAAAAAAGGAAGTGAAGTCTAGGCAATTATTATTACGCAAAAGGCAAAAAAACTGCCATCCATCACATTAACTGTCATTTCAAAATTCAAATCCAAAAAACTTAGACGCCTGATAACCTTTCAAGCCTTGAAGCCTTTAAGCAATAAAAATCGTGTACAAAAGTCAGAAGCATTTGAGCTTACACCCCAAATACCTCTGACTTGGGGGGCTGATGACGGGGGTAGCTCAAACCTTAATAACCTGATTAGAAACACAACAGCTTAAAAGGTTCGAAAATAGTCCAACGGTCATGAACAGTAAAAAGACAAGTCAGAGCCTTGTCACATCACCCTCTGCGTGTCCAACACTCTCACAGCCGTAAAAGAGAGTATGTGCACAGAGAACCCCCTTTTACCCGCAGGTCTAAACCCTTCAACCCTCAAATGGGCAAGTCCTTCACTGTAGCCAAGGATCACTGGTCAAAGGCTTCCTCTTATAGAAGATTCTTTCCCTATAAATAACAGCCTCTTGCCATTCATTCTGGCCATTCCAGATCAACTCAGATCACCCTTGATCTCTGATCTTACTTCTCCTCTCTAGAACTTGCTCCATGCTTGTTCTATTCTCGGCTCACTACAATATTATCTCACTTAACATAGACATTCTGGGTTGAACCCTTCAATCCATAATTCAAAGTGAATAATAACAAAGTGATCCGCCTCCACGTGCTACAAACGTGGGGGGACCCCACGACCTGCGTTAGGCTAATCGAAACCTTGAACCCTTTTACCCCGGAGATATCGCTACAGGCCTTGGTCTTGTATTTGTTGCATCAACACCTGCCGTTAGTCGAATTCTCGTATAATAACATTTATCATTCCAGCATTCAAATGGCACCATTCGAGGCTTTATACGGAAGAAAAAAGTCGATCGCCTATTGTATGGCACGAGATCGGTCACTCGCAGTTAACCGGTCCTGAGCTATTGCAAGAAACGACTGACAAAGTCCTTCAAATTCGAGACAATCTGATGAAAGCTCGGAGTCGACAGAAAAGTTACGCCGATAGACAACGTAAGCCCCTTGAATTTGACGTTGGCAACTACATACTCCTAAAGGTATCACCTTGGAAGGGTGTGGTCAGATTTGGTAAGAAAGGGAAACTAGCGCCTCGATATGTTGGACCTTTTAAGATTCTGGAAAGGATCGGAAAAGTCGCCTACAGACTCGAACTACCGGAGGAACTTAGTAACGTTCACCCGACTTTCCATGTTTCGAACTTCCGAAAGTGTCTGGCTGAGCATGATTTAATTGTGCCACTTGACGATCTCCAAATAAACGAAACACTACACTTCGTGGGGAAGCCTGTCGAAATCATGGACCGCCAAACCAAGCAGCTCAGACGCTCGTGCATTCCTATTGTGAAAGTCCAATGGGAAGGCAAACGAGGCGCAGCGATCACTTGGGAACTCGAAAGCGACATGAAGGAGAAGTACCCGCATTTGTTTGTTACGGCTTCGGCCTAATTTCGGGACGAAATTCCCTCAACTAGGGGAGGCTGTAACACCCCTTGTTTCGAAAGTCAAAGTTAAAGTCAAGATTGAAGTCAAAGGGAGACAAGATTGCTAATTGCGATCTGTCCCTCCTTGCTTAATTCCTGTTTTGACTTCTTTGACTTGTAGTTAGTCTATTTCATGCGTTACGTTAGTTGTATTATGTGGAGTACTTATTAATAATCGAGGTTTATTCGATATTTATCGCATGTTTTATCGCTATCGCAATCGCAACTCGCACTCGCAACTCGAATTACGCGTTCTGAATACTGTTTTATGTGTGTGTGTGCCTTATGTGTTACTTGTGATTATTTATTTATGTTATGTTGTGGTGGATAATCGAAACGCAATCGAAACTCGAATCCCAATCGAATCGCAAACGCTAAACGCAAGTCAATTAAGGATGATTGCATGTTGATATAGTAGTTGGGATTAAAAGTAATTTGAATAGGAAAACTCTATCGCATCGCAGCACCCGCTATCGCAATCGAAACGGCAAAACTCGTCGCATCGAACACTCGAACCAACTGGCTAATCGACCAAGTGACCGGCCGATCGACCAGCCGTTCGATCGAGCTACCGCTCGATCGATCAGCCAGTCGACCAGGCTGCCACTCGATCGATCAACCCTTTCCACTTTGGGAAACCCTATAAATACCCCCTGTCACCATCAAAGTTACTACTTTTGGCACTCTCTGTTCGACCAGCGCTCCAACCTTACTTTTTCTTCGATTTATCGTGATTCTGGTAAGATCTCAATCCAAATCTTGTACTTCTTTGATCTACACTTGATACACATTTCTATCTTTTAAATCTTAACTTTTAACCGAGAAATCACTAGATTTGAGGTGTTCTAGGATGATGTCATCATGGTGTTCTTGGGAACTTCATGTTTTGGCCTTAATCCACCGAGAACAACTTAGATCTAACTGATTTCCACATAAACAAACAAAGATCTTTCATAGATCTAAACATATTCACGATGAAAAGGATTAAAAGATGGTTTTTCCAACTTTCTTTCAACTCTTTTACACTCAATGCATTCAAAACCGATTAAATCAGAGCTTGTACCGACTTCCTACTCATTCTTGTGGTTGTGTTGGTTCAAGATCTGAATTCTATCCACGAGAATACCGATTTCGGGTTAAACATGGAACACCGTCTCGAACAGTTAACTGGCCGGATTTGGGGTATTCCTGTCCGATCAGGAGTACCAAGTATTGACGAGGTTTCTGTTGCTTAACACGTTATCAAAACATCTCGATAAATCAAAAAACAATCAAAACAACCAAGTGTAAGAAGAAACGGAACGACCAGGACGGAATGTCGTCCGATAGGACTACCGTCCGATCGGGCTGTGTCACACCCCGGTATTTCCACTTTTCGACGGTGGACCCGGTGGGGAGTATCATGACGTGGTTGGTAACATTACAGTCAAACAACACAATATTTAAATGCACAGCGGAAGCAAAAGATAGATATATTTCAACCGAATATAATTGTAATATCAAGTATCACAAACAGTTGAAAATAATCCACAGGTGGATAAAAAATAAAATGGAAACATTGTTCAACAGTTTTGACATCCAAGCTTGCGAGACTTATTGTGGACGCTAGGAGAAAGCCAGCCTAGTTCGCGTAGTACCTGCACTTAACCTTTTTGGGAAAGTACGTCAGTTTACACTGGTAAATACAATTAACTGACTCAGTTGAAAAGGTTTAATAAAATTGATTTGAATGCACGTGGCACAAACTGTTTATAACTTGGGATAATTATTTATATATAAACTTTTAAAAGAATTACATGTTCCTTATACGTTCAGTAGCCCGATCCATAGACCGGGTTAAAGATCAATAGACACACCACATAATTTATTTATGCACTGACAGGTGTACGCCTACACCCCGTGCTCAGGTCGTGGCCATCTCGTAAGATGATGTCAAGGATATCCGGGACATGGTCATTAACCCCCCAAAGGCTTTAAGCAAACAAAAATTTCAAAACGGAGCATATCAATGGTTTAACCTCTATTCGATTAAAGATTCAATGCCCGACGAAGTGGTATTTTATATACCGTACCCCAAGCCCGTATAAGGGAAAATAAGTTAAAAGTATTTACCTTTGCAAGTATCAATCACAATAGCAAGTGCGTGTAGCTTTTACCGGGTCTCCTATTCTGGAACGAAGGTTTATAATAACCTATTAGAATCCTAACGGGTCTTTAATTAAGCCTAAACTTAGACCGGTTAGTTTTTAAAGAAAGATACGGTTCAAACGCACGATTAGGCGAAGACCGGAATAGAATGTGATTTAGACCCGACAAGTTTGAAGACTTATATAATATGAGTAATCTAACCACATTCTGGATTTTGAGATAAAAACGATAAGGTTTGACCCGTTTCGGCTAATTTATGCAAACTAGTTACATAACCCGAACCGAACGCGCAAGAAGCGTAACGGGTAACCATAAGAGTCATATACAGGTTTCCTAAGTTAATATGCCTTAAATATGTTGTGATATCAGTAGGATACCTTCCATTATGCCCAAAACGAGTTTAATCTCAATTTAAGGCCCGAAGGGGTATTTTGGTCATTTTAAAGATTATAAAAGAGATTAAATGAAATTCTGAGATTTGGGTCCGAATACATCAGTAAAATAACTTATTTTAATAGGTCATATCATTTGTGATAAGTCTTATATGACAAAAATGGTTTTAAACCTAAACTATGTGTTTAATACACGTAAAAGCCATTTTAAGCAATTTCTGGGTTATACAGGAAATCTGAGTTTTTTGATCAGGTTATAAAGTTCAAAATACTTTATTTATCATATAAAATCAGTAGCAATTGGATTGGTGTCAAAATATTATGTAAAACTCATTTTATACACAAAAAGGGTATAACCGGTATTTACCGAATCAAGGCTATAACCTTAGGTTATGAGCAGGTTAAAAATAATTAAAAATCTTCAAAAATCCCAAAATATTATATTACATCAGTGGGTAAAAGGTTTGGTGTCAAAAATTGGGTTTAGATTGGCTTTATGCTAATGACGCCGTTTAATTACTAAAAAGCGTTCTAATTACGTCATTGAGCATAACTCCTAATCTAGACCTCCAACTGATGTGAAAATTTAGGGAAATGTTTATAAATCAGTAATAAAGATTATTGTCCTTTCACATTTCCAAAATTCTCGTTTTATGGTCAAAAGGGCATTATGGTCAACATTAAGCAATTAACGGGAACGTGTAAACGAAACGGTCAATCAACGGACCAACCACAGAGGGTTATACTATCATGTAACCTGGTCCTAAGGAAGCTTTAAGGCATTTCCAAATCATACTAAATCGGGTCAGAACTGAAGTCAAAGCAAAAGTCAAAGTTTTGCGACTTTTGGTTCTGAACCGGGTCTAAACAGAAAATTGTCGGATCAGACAAGCTTAGACCAGTTCTTATACTTCTTAGCAAGTTATATGAGTGATAAAATAGGTTACATGCCTTCTACATTGCTAATTATGCGTTAATTCGAAAATTAAGCTTCTGTTGACTTTTTATAAACAACTTTGACTCGACAAAAGTCCTAGTTAGAGTGGGAATCAGAGGGTGCCCTTTTAAGGGTTTATTGCCCACATAATTAACAACTTATAACTACCTTCAATTCGACTAATCACTGGACCATAAATGATTAATCGCTAAGTCAAACGTTAATTACGACGGTTTGACTTTTAAGCTAATAACTAAGTAAAACTCAATTAAGGAAGGTCAAGGGTACTTACCAAAGTCTAATGCACGACCAGGGATGCTTAGAGAAGGCTCTTGAGCTCCAGAGATAATCAGAAGATGAGTTGTGGGTGAATGATCAAGCTTGCACACAAAGGGGCTTTATATAGTGCTTGTGATTACACAAGATGTAACACCCCGTGTTTTCACAAGTGAAAGTCAAAGTCAAGGTCAAAGTCAACGACTGGTTTCGCGCAACTTGACTGCTAGAGATTTCTTTATTTTATTAGTATTATGTGGAGTAAGTGTTGTTAAATGCAATAATCGATGTGTGTTAATCGCTATTCAATCGACCTACGACTGTGAACTATAGGAAGTAACAATGCGATAAAGTTGACTAATCGATAATCAAGCTATGCTAATCGAATCGACTTCTAACCGCAACTTGAGCTATGAACTTTACTTGTTATTATACGTGTGTGTGTGCCTTACATGTTACATGTGCTTGTTTATTTATGTTATGTTGTGATAAGCAAGCGAACTCAATCGAAACTCGAAATCTAACTCGAAATGCACTCGAATTCGAATCGTGAAGCGAACTCTAGTAATGGTGGAAAATAGATTATGCGAGATATGAGTGTTTAGGACTGAGAGTAATTTGACTAGGAGAACCTACCGTATCGCATCGATCGCAATCGAAATCGAATCAGCAAAGATCAGCGCGTCGAACACCCTAACCAAGGGCCATCCGATCGAATGGCCATTCGACCGGATAGCCACTTGGTAAAGGATGACAGGTGCCATCCGATCGAATAGCCATTCGACCAGACAGTCACCCAGGCGATGTGCAATTCGACCGAACAACCCTTTCCTCTTTTGGCATCCTATAAATACCCCTGTCATTGTCATCTTTTCCACTTTGGAAATCCCTGTTCGACCAGCACGCTCAACTCAACCTTTTCTCAGATTTCTCTCGATTCCGGTAAGATCTCGTCCTAAACCTTGTACTTTCTTGATCTACACGCACTCCTACATCTTTCTATCTTTCAAATCTTAACTTTTAACCGTGAAATCACTAGATTTCGGGTGTTCTAGGGTGACGTCATCATGTGTTCTTCAAGAACTTCATGTTTTGACCTCAACCCACTAAGAACAACTTAGATCTAACCGATTTCCACAAAGATCTTGTAAAGATCTCAATACAAGTGTGGTGGAAAAGGATTGAAAGACGGTTTTAACTTTCTTTCGACTCTTTTTACACTTAAAGCACTCAAAACCGGTAGAATCAAGTCCCGATCTAGTCTCCTACTCGCCCTTAGTGTTGTACTGGCTCAGATCTAGATTCTACCCACGAGAATACCGATTCCGGGTTAGTCAAGAACAACCGTCTCGAGCCGATAACCGGCCGGACTAGGGTGATTCCTGATCAGGTGGGTCAACACGTTGTCAAAGTGACTCGACATAACGACAAACCTACAAGACGACCAAGTGTAGAACGAACAGGACAATCAGAGCGGATTGCCAACCGTTCGAATTACCATTCGAACGGATAGGCTACTCGAACGAATTGCCACCCGTACGGATTACACTTGGGTCCCACCTTTAAACAATCTTAAGTAAAGTTTGGGTATTGAACGAATTGCAATCCAATCGAACGACCCTTGAAAGGATTACTCTTCGGATCATGAGATACTAAGACTTTAAAAGACTTAACAATTTTCAACATGTTCAATAGCACGAATTGTCATGTAACACCTCGAAAATTCACGTCCTATAATGTATTGACACGTGTCATAATCTTGAACGTGTGAAAGAATACTCTAGAGGGACTAAAGTTGACAAATAAAGAAACTATGTGAATATAAGGGTTCAAAATATCAACAATGGATAAATATGCCTTACAATAACCCTACAAGACGTTTATACATTCACACGAATGAATCATGGATCATACGAAGCTAAATATAAAAGAAAGTGAGAGATTACAAACTACAGGGGTTAAATGTGTCAACATGTTTAAAGTATACCTCTGAGTGACCTTTTAGCAAACCCGAAGTTTTGTAACGATTAAATATGCTCACTAGAATACATGATAAAAATATCATCAAGTTTCGTTATCATATGAGAAAGTTATGATCAAATTCGTATACGAGGGGTTAAAAGCATCAACGTTGGAAATTATGGCTTTTCGGGTGATTACAAAGTTAACCAAGGACTTAACAAAGTTTGTATAAGTCTTGGAACCCTTATAAATCAATTTAGAGGGCTTATAATGCAAGAAATAGTGTGAAAACGACGTTTGGAAGGACCAGGGACCAAAAGTGCAAAAATGAGAAACCTGATGACTAGCTTACGGACCTCAACACCCAGAACGTTGAGGTGCGCAAGCATGCTTACGGACCTCAACATCCAGAACGTTGAGGTGCGTAAGCTATGCAGCTGGGCGATTTTAATGACAGCTGCCTGTCCAAACGGTTACACCGACTTAAAAGCTGGTTTTTCGATTCAAGGGTCTCCTATATCTGGTTTTTAGCTTCCTAGGCCATCTGGGATGATCTTATATCATCACTAGAGTTAGTTGGCATCATCCTAGAAGATCAAAGTTAGTATATAAGGGACTTGAAGTGTAGCAACTTAGCTCTTTCATTTGCAACTCTTTTTCTGGAGCTCTCTGGTCAGCAAGCCATCTTCCTAGTGATCACTAATCATAATTAGGACTCTTGTAAGTATACTTAACCTTTCTAAATTCGTTTAAGCTTAGTTAATTAGCTAAAAGTCAAACCGTCGTAATTAAGGTTTGACTTCGTGATTAATTAAAATGTGCTCAGTCTAATTACGAATTTATAGTAGCTATGTGTTGGTAATTATGTGGGCATTAAACCCTTAAAAGGTCACCCTCTGATTCCTACTCTATCTAGGTCAATTGTCGAGTCAAACTTGATATTAAAAAGTCAACAGGAAGCTTAATTTTAAATTAATATATGATTAGCAATGTAAAGGCTATGCAACCTGTTTTGTCATTAATATAACTTGGTAATCAATATAAGAACATGTCTAGACATGTTCAACTCGACAATTTTCAGTTTAGGCTCGGTTCGGGACCAAAAGTCGCATAGTTTGACTTGTGCTTTGACTTCCAGTTCTGACCCGTTTAAGCATAGTTTAGAAATGCCTTAGAGCTTTATAAGGACCAAGTTACCTATAAGTATAACCCTCTGTGATTATACAACTTGGTTCATTAGTTATCCGATTCATATGCATGATTCCGTTAAATGCTTAAATGTTGACTATTATGCCCTTTTGACCTTAAAATGATATTTTTGAAAAAGTAAAAGAGTAGAAACCTTAGTTACTGATTTATAAACTTGCACCTAAAATTTAACATCAATTTGAGGTCTAGATTAAGAGTTATGCTCATTAGCGTAAATTGAAAGCTTTATGTTAATTAAACGGCATGATTAGCGTAAAGCCTATCTAAACCCACTTTTTGATATCAAAATTTTTACCCACTAATGTAATATAATATTTTGGGATTTTTAAAGATTTTTAATTAATTTTTGGCTGAGCATAACATAGGTCTCTAAGTTTAATTCGGTTAATGCCGGTTTTGCCCTTTTAAGCCATAAAATGAGTTTTACAAATCCTTTTGACTCCAAACCTTTTTCTACTGATCTAATATAATAAATAAAGTATTTTGAGCTTTCTGGAATTATAAAAATATCAGCTTTCCTTTGAAAACTCGGAAATGGCTCCAAATCGCCTTTTTAAGCATTTTTAACGCATAGTGTGTGCTAAAACCATATTAAACATATAAGGTTGATACCTACTGATATTTTTAGTATATTTTTATATATTAACAGTAAGTAAAAGTTTTTTTAAACACAGGTTTCCAGTTTTGACCTTTTAGGCCTATGTGAAATTACCAAAATACCCTTAAGAGGCATAGTTTGGTTATATAGGATAGATTTCACATATATATGATACCCTACTGATATAACCTAGTAAATTGAGTAATTTTACTGATTACACCAGACCCGAAACTCAGGTTCATATTTAAACTCTTTTATAACCTTTTTAATGACCAAAATACCCCTACGGACGTAATGTGAGTCTAAATCCGTTTTGGGCATAATATAAGATATCTTTCTGATGTCACAACATAATTAAAGCATAATAACTTAGGAAACTTGCATATGACTCATTTGGTTACTCATTACGCACTTTTCGCGTTCGGATCGGCGTATGTAACTAGTTTGCATATATTAGCCGAAACGGGTCAAACCATATCCTTTTTGTCTCAAAATCCAGAATGTGTTTAGATTACCCATATTATACAAGTCTTCAAACTTGTCGGGTCAAAACCACATTCTAATCCGGTCTTCGCCTTATCATGCGTTTGAACCGTATCTTTCTGTAAGACTAACCGGTCTAAGCTTAGGCTTAATTAAAGACCCGTTAGCATTCTAATTGGTTATTTATACCATCATTCCAGACTAGAGCCTTCCGGTAAATGGTACCTACGCTTACTTAAGTGAATACGGCTGAGTTATTAAATTCTTGCTATTTAAGTCAGGAGCTAGCTCAGGTAAATACTCTTAACTTATTTTCCCTATACGGGCTTGGGATACGGTATTATAATAATACCGCTTGGTCGGGTATTGAATATTTAATCTTATTATGGTTAAATTATTGAGGTAACCCGGTTTAATCTCTATTGTTTGAAATAAAGACCTTTAGGGGTTAATGACCATGTCCCGGATATCCTTGACATCATTGTGTTATAAAATGGCCACGCCTTATACACGGGGTGTAGGCATACACCTGACAGTTGTTTAAGGAAAAACGGTATCTCACTCTCTTGTGGGCCTATACTTGTGGCGTGTCTATTAATCTGACTCGGTTTCTACATCGGGCCCTGAACGTATAACGAACATGTAAATCTGTATACAAGATTATAACTATAATTGTCCCAAGTTATAAAGAGTTTGTGCCTTGTGCATTCAAATCAATTTTTATTAAACCTTTAAAAAATGAGTCGGTTGAGTGTATTTACCAGTGAAAACTGACGTATTTTCCAAAAAGGGTTAAGTGGCAGGTACTGAACGTAATTGGCTGGAAGCTCAGGGCGGTTATAAGGAATCTTGCAAATTCTAGGTGCCTAAAGTCTGTTGAACAATGTTTATGTTTTAAGATCCGCCTGTGGATCCTTTACTTTCCGTTGTAATACTGGATATTACTTTATATTCGGATTGTAATATAATTATCTTTTGCTTCCGCTGTACATTCATATATATATGGTGTTGTTTGACTATGATGATATCAACTACGTCACGATACTCCCCTACCGGGCCCACCGCTGAAACGTGGAAATATCGGGGTGTGACAGGTTGGTATCAGAGCCAACGCTGAGTGAATTAAACACTAGTCTTTTGTGTTTAATCTCAGTTACACAGTTGCACATTCTTGAGTCTAGACAAGAACATAGGACTAATCCTAATTCGTTTTATTTGTTTCTTTTGTTATTTTCTGATTAGCCCTTGCATGGGCGAGTCATTTCAGTTAGAAGTCCCGCTTTGGGCAACCATGTATTTGTTTAAATTTTAATAGGACGGTTAGATTTAAAATAACATTCCTTTTTTTTAGATCTACCATTATAATAAAATGGCAAAATTTAAAAAGGACAAGACCTAGCCATATGTCACATTAAGGCAGGGCCAAGATGGTAGTTCCTCAATTAGATTCAGATCCTTGTTAACATTTCAATTTAGGATTGTTCTGCGTAATTATTAAAAGAATCTTAAAGGTAAAACCTAGCCTAATTGTCGTTGCAGACATGGCCAAGATGGTAAAACCTATTCGAAAGATTCAAACCCTTATTAACATCTGATATGTTATCATTAATGACAAAGATGTGATTCGATAAAATCACATAAGTCATTTTTAAATTGGGATGTTCTAAATTCCCTTATTTATATAACCATCCCTTATGGATGAAGCGCCCACGGGCTACAATTAACGTCCTCTGGGACTAAAGACAGTGGTAGCCTACAACTCCCTGTCAAGAAAATGTAATGAACTTTGATTCAAACCTTAAAGCCTCGATTCCATAAAATCCGGGCTTATAAATTTAAACTTGTCTACGTGACTAGGCCTTTTGCGCTATTACTAACTTATAATTTAGGATTATGATAAAGATCCTGAACAATTATATATTTAACAAATTAACTAAAATGTGTATTAAAAACATGGTTAATAAATCGTCAAGAACGATAGTACTGTATGGGCTTCTAAATAAAACTTGCCCTTATTTCTTTTTGTAGTAATTAAAACTACCTACATGACTGACTTTGACGAGATAAACAGTCATCCTCTGGAAAACCGCGATGATGATAAGATTAATATAACCAGAGGAGAGCTCCGTACACTGATTGATACAGCTGTATCTAAAGCTGTAGAGGAGCAATTTAAGGAGTATAGTGGGACGCATAGTCGAGCCTCATCTGTACCCCACTCTAAGTCTAAAACTCATTCAGAGCCTCATAGCAAGCCACCCTCAAAGAAAGATGAGTCAAGGAAGGATGATGATCGACATTCATCTAATGAACATAGTGTTCCATCCAAGAGGATAGTGTTCGATAAAGAACCGCGTACCAAGTCCTGTACCTATAAATACTTTGTTTCCTGCAAACCCCGGGATTTTACTGGGGAGAAAGGAGCAATAGATTGTATGACCTGGTTGGATGAGATGGACACGGTAGTTGACATCAGCGGTTGTGCTGAAAGGGATGTAGTGAAATATGTATCCCAATCGTTCAAGGGAGAGGCACTAGCATGGTGGAAGGCTCTCATTCAAGCTGCTGGGAAGATCCCACTTTACAACATGTCATAGGAACAGTTTGTTGCTCTCATTATGGAGAACTACTGCCCTCAACACGAGGTTGAGGGGATTGAGTCAGATTTCTTATCATTGGTTATGACAAACTTAGATTGTCAAGCTTACCTCACCAGTTTCAATACCCTGTCTAGACTGGTTCCTTACCTGGTAACACTAGAACCCAAGAGAATTACTCGCTTCATTGGGGGTTTAGCCCCAGAAATCAAAGCCAGTGTTAAGGCTTCAAGACCTACTACATTCAGGTCAGCGGCCGATCTGTCGCTATCCCTTACACTCGATGTAGTCAGAAACAAGGCTGCCAAAGCCTCTGAAGATGGAAAGCGTAAAAGGGAGGATGAGGATTCTCATCGCTCCGATAGGAAGAGAAACTCTGAGGATAAGAAGAGTTCTGGGTTTAAGAGAGACAGCCAACAGTCGGGTGAGAAGACCAGGTGCGAAACCTGTAGGAAATACCACCTCGGGAAATGCAGATTTGAATCTCAGCCTCTACCGTGTGGAATTTGCAAGTCTAGGGAACATAAAACCCTGGATTGTAAGAAGTTGAAAGATGCAACCTGTTACGGTTGCAATGAGAAGGGGCATATCAAGACCAACTGCCCTAGGAATCAGAAGAAGCCCGAAGAAGTCAAGAAAACAAACGCATGATGAACGCCTAGGATGCAGAATGATAACCTTATAGCATGTACCTTTCCTTGTCAAGCAGTTTATACATAAATTTATTTGTTATTGGCACACATAATTCTATAAAGAACAGTAAATGTTGTGAACTGTTGTCTCCGCTGATTAGGACTCCGGTCATTTAACGCAAGATATAAATTGGCCGATGACACTATAGAAAATGCTCTAACAAATCTTAGATTGATATTTTTAAATCACTCTTTTCTGATATCCTTCTGGCAAGCTTTCAAGCTATCCAAATTCATCACTATAATAAAGACAGATGTGACATTTTGATCCCCTGTAAAAAAGGTGATGGATTAGGACTAAACTTTAAATGCCATTAAAGGTCTTTTGTGACCTAGGCTAAGTAAAATTTATATATATTAAATAACGTTCATTGAGAATGTTAATTCTATATTGGCCGGTATGGTTTAATGAAACCATGGTTAGTATATAAGACCATGAGGATGATGAATAGCAGTTGTCGGATCGCAACCAAGAGATTGATTCATTTAGTAATAGGAACCAAATCTTGAGTATGACAAACTCGGATAAGACATCAGTCAATCACGCCATTGATGAGGCGGCGCATGCTTATGATACTATAATTGTAAACCTGAAAAAGTCCAAGGATGTTCTTCAAACTATGATAAGACGCAGCTGTAGGAAAAGCTGTGAAGAAGATCGTGAAAAAGTTCAAAGAGCCGAATGCTACTTGCTCCAAATCCTTCGTAAACTATAAGTATAGCAAACTTTTAAAATCTTTCTTAAGAACCATAGTTATTAAGTGAAGGCAGGAATCATAAGAACTATTTCTTCTGTTCTTGTCAAGAACCTTCAGTCGTAGAATTTTAGAAGTATCCTCTTTCTAGGTGTAATGCGTCAACACTTAGAATTGATATCTCTTTGATCTCTAATGATTTCGGATACCAGACAGTATGATAAAAGCGTCATATGAGGATTGGTGTATCTTAATATGTCCCATAGATTGCTTCCATGCCTGATCAGTATGGAGGTTTAATGCATGGGACCACAAGGATATCTCAATGGTCATATGGTGCTAAGGTCAACTATTGGTATTCAAAGAAGATATCCAAAATGGAATGGTCCAAGTAAATGTTCCCGATTAAGGAATTCATGGACTCGTAACATAAATGTGTCACTTATCTGATACAGAATATGATTGATGAACTGAAGCCCGAGATTTGGAAATCTCTGTAACCTCCTTGTACCTTAATTATCTTCTCCTAAGATTACCCTGTTTACCCCTGAGAGGCAAGTAGAGTTAAGATTAACATCCCACTTTGGGTTGGAGTGTTGTAGAACTCCATGATTGATTATGGGATAATCAAAACCCTGATTAAGTAAACTTTAAGATAAGAGATTCATATAGTCTAACTCGATATTCCGAGAGTTAAATAAGAAAGACAGTTCATTCTGCTTATGCATTGATTACCGCAACCCTAATTAGGAAACAATTAAGAATTGCCATCAGCTGCCCAGGATCGTCGATTTGTTCAACTAACGGCAAGGATTAGCTATTCCTTAAGATTAGTTTTAAGCAATGATTGGGATAACCATCCCACCTTAAGATAAGCTTTTCTATAATAATTGATATGTAAGTATTAAGGCTGCTCCTTTGGAGACCTTGTATAGATGGAATGTTAAACATCTATTGTTAGATAGAGAATTGGTGAGTCCAATTATCAGGATTCGAAAGTTGCCTAGGAAACAACAAATAAGATCATACAAATCCATAATCGATTGTAAGTTGCCAGTATACGACAGGAAATCAAGGATTTATGAAAGTAGCAACCCTCCTAAGTTCTTGTTAAAGAAATAGGGTTCAACAAAAGATATCACCCCGGAAGGGTGTGTCAATTTGTTAATTATCAGACTAGTTAAGCTCTGAATATAGAAAATCATTCAAAGGAAATCGAATGTATCAAGATCAGATAGCTTAAAGCTAAAACCTTTTTAAGAAGTTGGATGGAGCTCCCAATACATTTCACACTAATGATTTAAGGGTGTGTTTCACCAATAAGTCGAGAAGCATTATCACATAATGATATGCAGATTTATGATATAATGAGCAACCTATGTCGATTAAGGATCGACAGGTGAAGAAGCTCCAAAAGGATACATGTGCCTATTATAGAGGTCAACTGTGGGAGCTTGGAAAGACTCCAGATATGTTATAGGAGTTAGGTCCATTATGCGACAAGGAGTACTTCCAGCGTTTTAACAAATCTCGAGGTCGGGATTTCTTTTAAGGGGGTGAGGATGTAACACCTCTAAAATTCACGTCCTATAATGTATTGACACGTGTCATAAGCTTGAACGTGTGAAAGAATACTCTAGAGGGACTAAAGTTGACAAATAAAGAAACTATGTGAATATAAGGGTTCAAAATATCAACAATGGATAAAAATGCCTTACAATAACCCTACAAGACGTTTATACATTCACACGAATGAATCATGGATCATACGAAGCTAAATATAAAAGAAAGTGAGAGATTACAAACTACAGGGGTTAAATGTGTCAACATGTTTAAAGTATACCTCTGAGTGACCTTTTAGCAAACCCGAAGTTTTGTAACGATTAAATATGCTCACTAGAATACATGATAAAAATATCATCAAGTTTCGTTATCATATGAGAAAGTTATGATCAAATTCGTACACGAGGGGTTAAAAGCATCAACGTTGGAAATTATGGCTTTTCGGGTGATTACAAAGTTAACCAAGGACTTAACAAAGTTTGTATAAGTCTTGGAACCCTTATAAATCAATTTAGAGGGCTTATAATGCAAGAAATAGTGTGAAAACGACGTTTGGAAGGACCAGGGACCAAAAGTGCAAAAATGAGAAACCTGATGACTAGCTTACGGACCTCAACACCCAGAACGTTGAGGTGCGCAAGCATGCTTACGGACCTCAACATCCAAAACGTTGAGGTGCGTAAGCTATGCAGCTGGGCGATTTTAATGACAGCTGCCTGTCCAAACGGTTACACCGACTTAAAAGCTGGTTTTTCGATTCAAGGGGCTCCTATATCTGGTTTTTAGCTTCCTAGGCCACCTGGGATGATCTTATATCATCACTAGAGTTAGTTGGCATCATCCTAGAAGATAAAAGTTAGTATATAAGGGACTTGAAGTGTAGCAACTTATCTCTTTCATTTGCAACTCTTTTTCTGGAGCTCTCTGGTCAGCAAGCCATCTTCCTAGTGATCACTAATCATAATTAGGACTCTTGTAAGTATACTTAACCTTTCTAAATTCGTTTAAGCTTAGTTAATTAGCTAAAAGTCAAACCGTCGTAATTAAGGTTTGACTTCGTGATTAATTAAAATGTGCTCAGTCTAATTACGAATTTATAGTACCTATGTGTTGGTAATTATGTGGGCATTAAACCCTTAAAAGGTCACCCTCTGATTCCCACTCTATCTAGGTCAATTGTCGAGTCAAACTTGATATTAAAAAGTCAACAGGAAGCTTAATTTTAAATTAATGCATGATTAGCAATGTAAAGGCTATGAAACCTGTTTTGTCATTAATATAACTTGGTAATCAATATAAGAACATGTCTAAATATGTTCAACTCGACAATTTTCAGTTTAGGCTCGGTTCGGGACCGAAAGTCGCATAGTTTGACTTGTGCTTTGACTTCCAGTTCTGACCCGTTTAAGCATAGTTTAGAAATGCCTTAGAGCTTTATAAGGACCAAGTTACCTATAAGTATAACCCTCTGTGATTATACAACTTGGTTCATTAGTTATCCGATTCATATGCATGATTCCGTAAAATGCTTAAATGTTGACTATTATGCCCTTTTGACCTTAAAATGATATTTTTGAAAAAGTAAAAGAGTAGAAACCTTAATTACTGATTTATAAACTTGCACCTAAAATTTGACATAAGTTTGAGGTCTAGATTAAGAGTTATGCTCATTAGCGTAAATTGAAAGCTTTTTGTTAATTAAACGGCATGATTAGCGTAAAGCCTATCTAAACCCACTTTTTGATATCAAAATTTTTACCCACTAATGTAATATAATATTTTGGGATTTTTAAAGATTTTTATTTAATTTTTGGCTGAGCATAACATAGGTCTCTAAGTTTAATTCGGTTAATGCCGGTTTTGCCCTATTAAGCCATAAAATGAGTTTTACAAATCCTTTTGACCCCAAACCTTTTTCTACTGATCTAATATAATAAATAAAGTATTTTGAGCCTTCTGGAATTATAAAAATATCAGCTTTCCTTTGAAAACTCGGAAATGGCTCCAAATCGCCTTTTTAAGCATTTTTAACGCATAGTGTGTGCTAAAACCATATTAAACATATAAGGTTGATACCTACTGATATTTTTAGTATATTTTTATATATTAACAGTAAGTAAAAGTTTTTTTAAACACATGTTTCCAGTTTTGACCTTTTAGGCCTATGTGAAATTACCAAAATACCCTTAAGAGGCATAGTTTGGTTATAAAGGATAGATTTCACATATATATGATACCCTATTGATATAACCTAGTAAATTGAGTAATTTTACTGATTACACCAGACCCGAAACTCAGGTTCATATTTAAACTCTTTTATAACCTTTTTAATGACCAAAATACCCCTACGGACGTAATGTGAGTCTAAATCCGTTTTGGGCATAATATAAGATATCTTTCTGATGTCACAACATAATTAAAGCATAATAACTTAGGAAACTTGCATATGACTCATTTGGTTACTCGTTACGCACTTTTCGCGTTCGGATCGGCGTATGTAACTAGTTTGCATATATTAGCCGAAACGGGTCAAACTATATCCTTTTTGTCTCAAAATCCAGAATGTGTTTAGATTACCCATATTATACAAGTCTTCAAACTTGTCGGGTCAAAACCACATTCTAACCCGGTCTTCTCCTTATCATGCGTTTGAACCGTATCTTTCTGTAAGACTAACCGGTCTAAGCTTAGGCTTAATTAAAGACCCGTTAGCATTCTAATTGGTTATTTATACCATCATTCCAGACTAGAGCCTTCCGGTAAATGGTACCTACACTTACTTAAGTGAATATGGCCGAGTTATTAAATTCTTGCTATTTAAGTCAGGAGCTAGCTCAGGTAAATACTCTTAACTTATTTTCCCTATACGGGCTTGGGATACGGTATTATAATAATACCGCTTGGTCGGGTATTGAATATTTAATCTTATTATGGTTAAATTATTGAGGTAACCCGGTTTAATCTGTATTGTTTGAAATAAAGACCTTTAGGGGTTAATGACCATGTCCCGGATTTCAGAGAATCAAAGCATGAAGGTTTGAACATAGTTCTTTACCTTTTTCTGACAGGGAGTCATAGACTACTACTGTCTTTTGTCTTATATGACAATGAGTATGGCCCGTAGGCACTACATCACCAATGGATGTTTAATATACGATCATCTAAATTGATGATTTAAACCCATGATTTATAGATCATTAGGTTGGGTTAGGAAATCTCTTGAAAATCCTATTATAAGAATGACGTGTGTGATTTTAACGAATCACGTCTGCCAGGAGCGTTAACATGTTTTCAGATTTTAACAGGGATTTGAATCTTTTTAACAGGTCTTACCATCTTGGCCAAGTCTTATAATGACATGCAGGCCAGGTTATACCTTTAAGATTCTTAGTTAATATTTAATAGGAAGATTATTATAAAAAGGAATGATTTTGATTTATTTATTTCATATATTTATGCATATAATGACAAAAGTGAAATTTATAAACTTAACATTCCATTAATTATTAAAAGGATTACACATTACCCTAAACGGGACTTTTAACAGAAACAATTTGCCCACGCAGGGGCTAAACCAAAATACAAGTCCACGCAGGGACCAAGTACTAGAATAGATGTCCACGCAGGGACTAAAAGACAAGTCCACGCAGGGACTAAAAGACAAGTCCACGCAGGGACTAAATACACAGATAAATGTCCACGCAGGGACTTGATTGAAAAGTAGGAGATACAACAATACATGTAGGGATTTAATGATCTCTCTTCTTCTTCCCCTTTAACAAGCTTGCTAGGCCCTTGAGGAATCCTCTGTTGTTCCTGCGCTCTTCTTGAAATTCATGTTCCACCCGACTTAGTCTTTGGAGGATTTCCTCCTGTTCCGGTGGGGAAAATCGTGGTGGCTGCGACTGTTGCTGAATCGGTGGTCGAGCAGGTACTTGATACCCATGAGTTGGATATCCCATTCCCCAAGGGGCTCCATATGGTCCTTCGGGATGAAGGGCGTTGTAGTTGGCCGCTACTAGGTACGGGTCGGCTTCAGCATAGTTATAATGAGTGTGAGCCGGCTGCTCAAACGGATTGTACGCCGTTGAACCGGCGTATGCAGGAATCGAGTTATCAAAACCAAATGGTGGCGGCTGTGGTGCAACTGGTGCAGAATTCACCTCTGGATTTGGGTTTGAGGGCCCACCCATTTGTGGGTCTTCATGCAGTGGCGGGTAGTGACTGCCACTGGAGTGTCGAGGGGTGCTAAAGTGAAATTCCCCTCCTCGCGCGGATATTCTTGCGCCTGTTCTCCTACGCCTTGGTGGTTCTGGAGGTGCTTGATGAACTGGCGGCGGTGGAGGTGGTGTTGTGACTGCCACGAAACGTGAATCCTCTGAGGGATCCTGCTGCTGTTGTTGCTGTGGGTTATGAGAGGGTGTAAAATACCACTCATATTGGTTAAACCTCGCTTGGTAACTGTCTGGACCACCGTAGGGTGATCTGTGAAAGGATGATCCATCAGAGATCTCGATGGGATGGTTGGGGGTTGTTGATGTCAGAAACTGTGTAGCTGACGCTATCCAAAGACCAAAAGACTGCAAGATGTTTGAAGACAAAGTTACACTATGAAGCTATTGTCAAGGGGGAGTTTGTTAGTGCATGTTCTGTGACAACAGCTTAATAGTTTGATTAATTAGTCTTTAGATATTTTGTAATGGGCTTAGCATATTGGTTAGGGAGTTAATTATTGTAATGGGCTTGGAGAATGGCCTAGCCCAGACCAAAGCCCAGTATGCAAACATGGCTGTAGTATATAAACAGCATTATGCATTAGGGTTTAGGTTAGCCAGTTAGAGGAAAGTGTGTGAGGAGTTCGAAATCTATAGAGTGTGGCTAGGAGATTTCGAGTGGTCTTGAATTGATTGTAAACGTTTATGTTGGATAATCAATAAAAGACCAGATTGATTGAAGTGTGTTCGTGTTCTTCGTCTAATAATCTTGTTTCTGTGTTCGAAGGTTTATCAAGGGGATTCCGCACCCTTGATAGATTAACAGTCTTGTTACGATCCATACGGGATTACAGGGACCTACAATTGGTATCAAAGCTTTTGCTCTTGTGCGTGGTTCAAGACTGATCGAAGGGAATCAAGATAGTTGTTTTGTTTGAATATTTTCGGATTTAAATTCTGGATTTTTCGAAGAACAGGAAGAATAGTTTAAAATTTCGAAGTTTGATCCGTTTGATTGCGTTTGGAAGTTGTTTGCTAAGTTTTAGAAGTTATTGTCGGAAAGTTCTCAAAAGAAATCAATTTTCAATAGGTTTCCTTGGTGGAAAAGATTGGAAAAGGCTTTTTTGATTTTCGGGTAAAAAAAAAAAAAAAAAAAACATCTAATTTATTTTAGAGGTGCCGAATTTTCGACATATTAGTTGGTGATTGGCTGGATTCAAAAAGGAAATAGTATTCAAGATTCTTGTGCGACTAGGGTAACTTGTGCAACCCGGTTTCAAATTGTGCGAGCAGGAGATCAATCTTGTGCGATCGTAACCTTGTGCGATCGAGACGATCTTGTGCAATCGTAATCTTGTGCGACCGAAGTGATCTTGTGCGACCACCTGCATCAACAATTCCGAGTAACCGTCTTCACTGTCTCGAATCATAAAGGTTCCGAGTAAAGTTATCGGTTTCGAGTTGCTTGTTTTCCGATCAACATCTGTCCTCATCGTCATTCAATCATCAGTTGATCATCGTCACGCTCCAATCACCGTCACTTTCATCTTTATCTTCATAACAGCAGTAACCATCATCACCATAGTCACTTCCTTCATCGTACACCAAAATCTCCATTAAAAACCTGTAACAACCTTCTCCACTGTTCATCGTCATCATCAACATTCACAAAGTCTCGAGTCATCAACCTTCTGCAATCTCGGTTCGGACTCACAACCGCCTTCAACGCTCCGACTCGCAATCATCTTCTGATTTCAAGTTGTGGTTCCAAGTGAAGATTTCGAGTTTTCGGTTTCGAATTTTCGAGTCGCAATCAATCATCTCTGTCATCTTCATAATAGCACCGACCTTCATCACCACCTCCGATCACCCTTACCTTACCATTGCCTTCTCCGGTCATCTTCATTATCTCCGGTCATCATCATACATCATTATCATCCACCATCTCTGTACATCATTGTTTCTTATCATCGTTCACTATCACCTCAGCCACAAACATCTCCGGTTACCACCATCGTCGTCCTAATCCGTTTATCTTCATTATCACCGGGCATCTTGGGGCTGTCTGTTATTTGAATTTAGGGCTGCGGCTGTTTTGAACGAAGAAGACAAAGCAGAAAGAAGATAACGTGATATCAAAATTGACTTTGGAAGTTTATTAATATAATAAATATAATAATTAGTTAATCATTACATAATCACATTAGGTTTTTATAATAATATTATTACTAATAATAAGTTTTATTTAAAATAAAAAAAACGTATATTTATATTTTATTTATAAAAATTAAAAAAAAGGGTTTGTTTGGATTGTTGAAATAGTTTAACAGGTTTGAGCTGCGGTTCAGAAGCTGGTTCGTGTGTGTTGCAAAGGGTTTGAGTGTACGATATTATCAGTACGGTTGCGGTCAAAGCTAGACAAGGACCAGTAGTCAAGTTAGATTTGGATTTTGACACAGGTTATCAAAGTCCATTTAAACTTTACGCTGCGTGATGGCTAAAATGGAGAAGGTCAGTGCGACTGTTAAGATTTGGCCAAAGCTGAGAAACGTCAAAGAATATTCAGTCTGGAAAGAGGAGTTTGAGGGATTTGTGAAGAGTGAAGATACCAGAATGTGGTACTGTATAATAGATGGATATGTTGCTCCTACACGTCGTGTTGAAGGAAGGGTTAAAGTTATTTCTTATGACAAGATGGATGATTCTGAGAAACTTATGGTTGATGCTGAGAAGAAAGCTTTAGCAGTGATAAAGATGTCCTTGCCTGAGGGCATTAAATATATCTTCACGAAATATGAGACTTCTAGAGATCTGTGGGAAGCTTTAGAAAAACGTTATCAGAGTTCATCAAGACAGAGTGCAGGAAGTCATGCTTTAGATGAAGAAGCAGATGCTGTGAAAGAAGAGAAGAAGGAGGCAGAAGTTTCAAAGGGCTTGAATGATGTGAATGGACTTGCAGCAGAGGTGAAGATATCTTCAGAATCTGTAAGTCATACATGTCATAATTGCACTGAACTACAAGGTAAGGTTAACAGACTATCGGAGCAAAACAAAATCCTGTTAGCTGAATTAGAAAAGTTAAAAGAGTCAAATGTTCTTTTGATTACACGAGAGTCAAATTGTTTAAACAAACTCAAATCAAATGAACAGGAAATTAGCAGTTTCACAAGCAAAATCAATGAACAGTTACAGATCATTGATTTGGCTCGTAAAACTGTGAAAGAAAAGACTAACGAGCTTTCAGAAAAGTGCACAGAATTGGCTGATGCACAAGCCAAAATTGTAGAACTTCAGGGTAAGTTAGACAAATTTGGAAATTCATCGTTAGTCAGAACTCATATTCAAAAAGGTTTGAAAAGGAGTAACGATAGAACAGGAGTGGGGTTTAGTAAAGCTTCATCTTCTGAAAATCAAGACTACTCTTTTCTACCAACTGAAGATGAGCTAACTGATTTTGTAACCACTGCACAAGTAGTAGTGGATCTGATAGCTGTAGACTTGCCAAATAGTCCAGTTGCTTTGAAAGAATCTGTTGTGTCTAATAGTACGCCTCATAAAGTGGATGAGGATACTGAAGACAACAAGTCCAAAACATTTAAAAAGGGATCAAATAAAAAGAAAACTTATAAGAAAAGATCATGTTTTAGATGTCATAACAAAGGACATGTGTCGAGTTGTTGTCCTTTGAAGAAAGGTAAACAAAAAGTTGATGAGGTTAAAGACGGGAATCAGGTTGGGTCAAACAATAGTGTAAAATCTAGTTGTCAGACAAATAAACCTGGATTTCAATCAAAACCTTCAACTTCGAGAAGATTTGATAGACCAAGAAATATTTCTCCACAATTTAGTCATTATAATGGTAAATCAAATCGGTTTCAGAGTCAAAATAAAATTTTTGGATATCAAAATCGATACCAAACTGCTGGTCATCGAAATTTTCAACAAAGAAATGAACATAGGGGTTTCAGTAACTCAAATGTTCAACAACATCCAAAATTTTTCCAAAATTCATGGTATGAGAATGGGAGAAGAAGGTATCAAGGTAATAATTTTCAAAGGTCAGAAAATTCGAGAGTTTATTGGAACTCTCGCAATAATAGACCTAGTGGAAATTATCAATCTTGTTCAACAACGGGTAAAACATCCAAGACACCATTAAGGTGTGATGGATATTGGTTAGAAGCATCTTATGTGGATTTACATGGTCGACCCAAAACCGGTAAGGTTTGGGTTCTCAAGTCTAACTAAGTTGTTGAGTGAATGCAGGGTGACCAAGAAGGACTGTTGATGTGTTCAATAGTGGTTATTCCTGTAAAGCATCTGAGGTGAATAGTAGGTTAACATGGGTAACGAACTATTTACTTTTGTGATTGTTTTGATTATTCTAAACTTTAAACGTGAAAAACTTTTGTCAGATTTAAAGTGAGAGTCTGTTTGTGTTTTTAAAACTTACTCCATGAAAACAAAAATTTAGGGGGAGAAATTTCCCTAAGCCAAAAAGAGTTTAGTTAGTGCGTGTGTTTAGGGGGAGTAAGTTATAAAATTTCAAAAAAATCCAAGAACATTGATAAATGAAAAACTTAAAAAAAATAAAAAATTGAAAAAAATGAGATTTCATGGTGTGAAAAAGAAGAAATGATAGTACATCAGCAAGTTAGACTGTCACACTGAAAATGAATTAAATTGCTTAAGTGTGATAGCAACTTCATCATATGATGTACCAGTAGGCAAAAAGCATGAAATAATCAACTTACCAATGTGATATAAACCTAAAAGCACTGAATATGAGTGGGGAACACATCAGTGGTGTATGGTTTAATGACCTTAAATCTTGCGTTGATAGATTGCCAAAATCTGAAGTTTTGGGTCTTTATACTGTTATTTCATCTGGGGATATCAGGGTTGTCCTTCTGCTGCATCCAGATACATGCTGACCTAGGCACAACCAGGATATCTTAAAAGAGCTAAAAATGTCAAAACCCAAAAATGAAGAAGCTCTCATAGAGAGTCATTCAAAATGTGCAAAAAGCATAAATCGTACCAAAAAATGGTATTTGTCATAGCCATCGTTAGATATTTTGGTCTCTTTACTGTACGGAAGTACTGACCTGTTCACCAATTATCTAAACGTTGAAAAACAAAATGGATGAATTCAGTATACTCACCTACTACGATGAATCTTTGTGCATACCTTGATCGCGGGGGTATATCCTAAAGTGGGACACACTAATATATCAGTAATAATATTACCTTAACGTATCATACGGTAATGGTACTTGAAATGTTCATGCATTTTGTTTAGGTGGATAAACATTCTGGTAATCGTCTTGGACTGCTTTTCACGGAAAATTATATAAAGAATTAACTAATGGTGTGAAACAGTTTGATTGTGCTGATATGATCTTCTTGCACATGATTCTCACAAAAAGAAGTATTGTAAATATTTTTTAGTTTGGTTTACTTTGTTTAGTTGTTTTGAGAAATATCAAAAATTCCAAAAATATTTTCTTTTTAAAAGACTTCCATCTTGAATTGACAAGTTGTTGTTTTTGCATGATAAGATAAAATATTGGTTTATCTTTAAATGTGAAAAAGACTAATGGTTTTTCGAGATACTTGCTTGTGTTGCTAAACAGATTGATGCAGTTATCAAAATGAAGTGCAGAATACAAGTAAAGTACAAATTGAGAGTAAAGTGAAGAATGTGTGAAGATGCAAGGTAGGATCCTT
>JARYGA010024420.1:0-69396 GCA_030545235.1 Helianthus tuberosus | reverse complement strand
TTCTTGAATCCTCAACTGGTGGTATCCAGATCGAAGATCGATCTTAGAGTAAAAGCTTGAGCCTTGCAGTTGGTCAAACAGATCGTCGATTCTTGGCAGAGGATACCTATTCTTGATCGTCAGCTTGTTCAGCTCCCTGTAGTCGATGCACATTCGAAAGCTACCGTCCTTCTTTTTGACAAACAGGACCGGAGCTCCCCAAGGCGAGAAGCTTGGTCGGATAAATCCCTTGTCTAACAACTCTTGAAGTTGTGTCGACAGTTCTTGCATTTCAGACGGAGCAAGTCTATAAGGTGCCTTAGCCACAGGCGCGGCGCCTGGAACTAAGTCGATGTGAAACTCTACTTGTCTCTGAGGTGGCAGTCCGGGTAAGTCTTCCGGGAAGACTTCTGGATACTCCCTCACGACAGGGATGTCTTCGATTCTTGGCTCAGCAGCCTTCTTATCCACAATGTGTGCCAGAAAAGCAACGCATCCTTTCTGCAAACACTTCCTTGCTTTCAGGCAGCCGATAAATCTTAGCGGCGTGTCACGCTTCTCTCCGTGAACCACAATTGTCTCACCATCATCGGTTGGGATACGAACAACTTTCTCGTGACATACTATCTCAGCCTTGTTTCCTGATAACCAATCCATTCCTACTACCACGTCGAAACTTCCCAACTGGACTGGTAGCAGATCTAAAACAAACTCACGTTCTCCCAATTCAATCACACAACCTCTGATTACGATTCACAGCGCCCGCTTGGTTAGCATTGTTTCCTCGATTCTCGTTACCTCCATTATTTCCTTGTGAGAGATTACCACCACGATTATTGTTTCTGTTTCCATATCCTCCCTGGCCTCCCCGGCCGGCAGGGGCCCAACAAGTGTCCTTCAAGTGACCACGTTTCCCACATACTTCGCATACTTTTAGCCCACATTGACCAGAATGGTGGCGTTGGCAGGTATTGCATTTGGGCTGGGTGCCCATGTATCCTCTTCCTTTCTCTCCTCTACCAGCTGCAACCTGAGCTGGCGTGTCTGATCCTCCTTTCTTAACCACTACACTAGCGCCCTGCTTGAAGTTTGAGAACTTCCGTTTGTTACCTCCTGATGACTCGACGTGAGTCTCTGCCTTCTTCGTCTTGATCTCATCAAACTTGTTCAGGCGGATGGCCTCTTCTGTGAGAGCCACGCTTAAATCAATCGCCTCAGTAATGGTTGCAGGCTTGGATGAGGTTACCATGCTTATGATTTGGGGAGCCAAATCCCAAATGAAGCGCTCGATTCGCTTGTATTCTGCTGTAACCATGTAAGGAACCACTTGAGATAAGTCGTGAAACCTTTGAACGTATTCTGCGACCTTTGGACCGTCCATCTTTAAGTGCCAAAATTCAGTTTCCAACTTTTGAATTTCTGCGCGAGAGCAGTACTTTTTGCGCATGAGTTCCTTTAGTTCGGTCCAGGTCAGCGCGTAGGCAGCAGCTTCGCCTAGTGTCTGTACTTGTAGATTCCACCAGGATAGGGCTCCATCTAGAAACAGTCCTGAGATATAGGTGACTTGCTGATCCAGCGCACACTTGCTCATGCGAAGTACAGATTCGGTTTTCTCAGCCCAGCGAACAAAGGCGACAGCACCTCCAGTGCCATCAAAGTTGACCGGTTTGCAGTCTAGAAACTGCTTGAAGGTGCATCCTGCACGTATGTTAACATATGAATGGCATTAGCATCCTTGCCAGAGATATCCAATTAGGTCACGGTATGTCTTAATGGCTTAGTATTACCGTGAGGTGGATTGTTATTGCCTTGGTTAATACTTCCGCTCGTCCCGGGCTGAGATGCTGCATACTGTGCTATGGCAGCAGCAATAATCTGCTGGAGTTCTGCCTCATTGGTAGGCATGTGTGTCTCACGTCTCGGCGGCATCTTCTAAAAGAGGGTTTACGTTGGTCAGGCCATAGTGAAATGTACGTATATAGTAATAGTAATAGCACATAACATTTCAGTACATCACAAATATCAATCACACACATCCCATGTCATAAAAATGCAAATAAGCAACCAAGCGAATCAGATATGATGAGAATACTGCGATTGCCATATATCGAGACTACATAGTAAGTGTATCAGTACATCATAGTGTCATACAATCATCAATCAACTAGGGGCTACATCACCCCTGTACAAAAACCATAACAAATCAGTGTCAATTACATGTCAACAAAAGTCAGGATCATAAAGTAGTCTCCAAAAATGTTGTGCAATCCAACAATCGCCGTCTTCTCATCCTCGTCTACCCAAACAGCACTGATGAGCTCTATACAGATGGTGGTGGAGGAGGGGGAAAGTGGGTATAAAACAAACGACGTAACTGGAGCCAGTCCTCCTCCTGGGCTCGCTGAGTACGGATGATAGAAGCAATCTGCTGCTCTAGTGTAAAGAGACGGGCAGCATAATCTGGAGGTAAGGGTCGAAATGGCTGCAGAGGAGAGTGTGTCTAACCATGGCACGGACACGGTGGCAGCTGAGCTCTCTCAAGCTCCTGGATGCGCTGCGTGTGTGACTCGTGCTGAGCTACAAAAGATATCAAAACGTCCTCGATAGTGTACCCCCTGTGGAAAGAATGGTAGGGGTCAGTAGGTGGCATACCAGAGTCTGGTGCCCAAAGAAACGGCTCACTAGTGGGGTCAAAAGGTGCCACGTGAAATGGAGCAACAGCGGGTGGAACAGATGACATCTGGGGCATGAAAGGGATAGGCATCGGTACATGCCCAACAGGATGGGCTGAAGAACCCTCTCCAGGCCTCGCTGGAGGTACAAACTGTGGAACCTGAAAAGAAAAATCAACATGTCGCGTAACAGGGATCTGAGGGGGAAAAGGTGGAACATCCTCATCAGCAGGTATCCAACCGTGCTGTGCATGCTCATCTGGTGGATCCATGCGTGCCGCGAACAGTGCATGCTCGTGCTCCAGTGGAATGGGATCAGGTGCAACAAAAGGATGGACAGGTGCAATGTGCTCAACAGGATGGTCAATAGGTATATCAACAACAGGTAGAAGAACAACAGGATCAACAGCAACATGATCGCCCTCTAACAAAGGAACATCCACGGGGAGATCATCAACAAGCGGGTCTGCTATAATAGGCTCAAAAGGGATGTCAGCATGTACTGGGTCATGCTCAGGTAGGGGGTCTAGAGCGGCTGCCTGCTCAAGAGCAACGGCAGGCTCAGGATTAACAAAAGCCATCTCGAAATCAAAATCTGGGTCGATAGGATCCACTGGGTCAACAGGGTCTACTGGATCCTCCATAAACTGATCCATGGGAATAAACTCTATGTCTCGATCTGGGTCGAATCCTGGGGGAAAGACAGGATCCGAATCCTCCACATCATCGTGGTCGAAAGTGAAACTGGGGATAGGGGCAACAGAGGATGCCTGATCGAAATCTGATCCATGTGAGAAGTGTTGCGCACTCTGGATGTGTGAGGGTACGGAGGCCACAGACTCAAAGGAGTCTGGGACTGGAGAGTGGGCAGGTGACTCCGCGGCGGGAGCATCTGCGATCAACAAGGGATCATCAGCAGCAGGAAGGGCCTCGCCCTGAGCATCATCCTCTAAAGGCTCATCATCAAACATATCGACATCATCATCCTCGTCGTCGATAGGCAAATCATAAACAGGATACGAAACAAGTGGTATAGGGGCAGGGATCACTGCAAGTGGTAGATCCCCGGCCAAAGGACCATCTGCGAGCTCGCCAGCACCGTCAGGTAATGCGAAGGGCTGGAAATCGTCCTCATCTGTGCTAGTAACGTCGGACGTGTGAACCTCGTGCTCCGATGACTCTAGGTCGTCCGATACGATAGGCCTAGGGCCTGTGGTGTCTGAACCACCAGTGTCTGTAGAATCCATGTGTCTGTAACATATACACAAACATGCACAAACAGTCAATCATATACTCAAATAATCACATAAGTCACCAAGTAAGGTATCACATAATTCTCCTAGTTTCACTAGCCTCCCAGTCTTCCTAGACTGCTCTTTCCTCTACCTCGACCTCTTAGGTCGAGCCTTGGTCTCCAACACTGAGCCTCAGCCTTCATGACTGAGCCTACTCTTCCTAGCCTCACTAGCCAACTACCTCGGTCACCTAGACCGAGCCTCGATCCTCCAGACCGAGCCTCAGCCCTCCAGGCTGAGCCTAAAATAAATCAACGTGCTCAACTACCTCGGTCACCTAGACCGAGCCTCGATCCTCCAGATCGAGCCTCAGCCCTCCAGGCTGAGCCTATAATAAATAAAATGTGCTCAACATTTGTTTGTAAAAAGTTTGGATCTGGACTTAAGTGGTATGCAGAAAAATGTTTTCGTGAGAGCCCTAGTGATCATAGTCTAGACTCGAGAAAGAATCCTAGTTCGCTATGATCAGAGCTCTGATACCAAGCTGTCACACCCTGGCTTTGCGGAAGCGTGGTTAATTTGGTGTGACTTCTTAATACCATAGCTTAATCATAACAAAGCTATATGAGTTAAAAACATGCAAGATCATCCATTAAGTTTTGAAAACCAAATACAGTACCATTGTTTTAACGGGAACATACCCTAACAACCATAACCTTGTTCAACAGACATTACAAACTTAAACATAATATAAACATGGTTTAAGGATTGTGTCTTGTCCAGGAAAGAGACACATCCCCTAAACCCCGGATGACCACGGAAACTAGTGCAGCGGAAAACATGCCATACCGTGCCAGATCTCGTTAATTTCCTGAAATACATGTAAGTTGAAAAATCAACAATAATGTTGAGCGAGTTCATGTGCAAGTGAGTAAGTAAAACACTTGTAAGTATAAAAGTTCCCTGGTATGTAGCAGTGTAAGGAAAAGAGATCACCAATGGTTTACAAGGCCATTAGCATGTGTGAAATGCAAGTAGGAAGACTCAAACCTAGCTGATTTATGCGTCGGGCAACCAAGTCACTCAAGGTCCGTTCTGTTGGTCCTCTCAGAGGTCCGTTCTGTTGGGCCTGGAGTTGGGCTCGCTACACCCAGATAGATCTACCGCTTAAGTCCCTCGGTGTTCTGCCTACCCATTCACATGATCTAAGTAGTAAACCTCCTTACGTTAACATACCGTGTACAATAGTACTTGTAAACAAAGTAACATGTATTTCACCCCCGCAGTTTAGAAAACTGAAAACAGTTAAGAGAAAAAGGGGACATGAACACACAGTGAAGCGTCTCTACCAAGTATCTCCTGTTCACGCAGCTGTGCGACGACCTACAGGTGCTAATTCTATTAGACGGACGGCCGTGCCTTAGCTTTATAGTTTAAGTCTTTGGGAAATAGTTAGGCAACTATTTCGTGTTTACATTTTGTATATACTTGGTAGTTAAACTCCTTCCCAAGGATGGGGGATACAATACATGTGCGTAAGTTACGTTTTACAATCGAGTGGTAATATAATTACCGACGTAATTTATATATTCATGGTGAAAGCGTTCGTATTATTTTGGAATCGTTAACGTTTGTAAATATTATTTTTACTCTAAAAATAATATTTATGTATTTTCACAAAATAATCATAAACAGTGTGTGACCATATATATTTATCACGTTAAATCTTGTGAAAATCCCACCTCCGAATATTTAGTAAATAAAGTCATGGCGAAATTTATATTTCGAAAATATGTCAAAAATAATTCTAACACTTGTTGTGTAAATAATTCTAAGTGTTAGGTTTTTAGAAAAATTTCGCCAGAGTTTCCTCTGTAACCGGAGATGGCCACGCTTTCAAGCGTATCATTTTCTTTTAACAAATCAAATCAACCAATGTTCTCAACATTAACAAACAACTTTTCAACATTTTAACTAGTCAAAGATAGACATAATCGCAAAAATATATGAACTTGTGGTTTGTCAAAAAAATATGTAGTAAATCTCTTTACTTCTACTAGATCTTTTGTGTAAATAATCCGATTTCGTAAAAACCTTATTTTTAGAGAAAATCCATCTTTACAACTTCTAGTAACACTTGACAAGACTAGTCCTTTGTCGGATCTTTTCATTTCACAAGTGTTTACACACTTGTGGTTTATAAAATCATGTTTGTTAGTGTAAGATCCACCCTTTAAAATACATGACTTCTTTGATATGTGGTTCTTTGAAAATACCACTTGCAGATGCGTAGATCCGCTTGTTTTAAACACCATTGTACAAGTTAAAACACTTTTACACAAATAAAACATTTTTACACAAGTTCATGTTTCGTGTGTGGTAGAGTTTCACCTTTTAACCCTTGCATTATCCAAAACAAGCTTATGTTAAGATCAACGATCTTACCAAACCGGGTTAGACGGTGATCCGAGCTACCACAACATTGATCGGGTCTAAATAACCATATATTTCAAATACTACAACTTTTACACAACTTATAAGCTATTAACCACCATTATTCATGCTTTTAGTAGACTTTAGTTCATCAACTTGCATTTTAACGAGATTTAACCGATAAAAATTCTTTTAACCACTTTAGATAAGTTCAAATATAAGTTTTAAGTGTTATACCTCTAGCTCGAGGCTAGGGAAGATTCTTGACGAAAAACGGGTGGATAAAAGCTAGAGAAGATGGTCCTTCGCGTTCCGTTTGCTCCAAGGCTCCTAATACGCAACCCTGGATGCTTGAATGAACTTGGAATGTGAAGATGGAACTCGAAAATGATGGTTAAGGGGGGTGGGGGTCTCGGCCGAGAGTGGTATAGAGAGGGAGAGAGTGTGTGAGTGTTGTGAGATATGATGAAAGTTAAGTGTGTTTAGAGGTTAATTTTATAGACAAATCTCATGGTCTTTAACCCTTGGTAATTATGTCTAGATGATATCCAACATTGAAGATTAAATTAATCAAAGTTGTACTAGGGGTGTCCCCCTAGTTTGGGGCCGGTTAGAGAAGGGGGGGGGGGTTAGTTCGATCTCAACTAGGTTAGTTAGGGTAACTAAGTTAAGTTAGTTAAGTGTTAAGTGTTAAACTTAGTTACTTGTATGTTATGCGTTATGGCGGGTGTTAGGGTATTCAGGGACCCTAACTGGCTCAGAAAAATATAAATAGTGAAAATAACAATATTTTCATGTTTCGGGTAACGCCCGGTTGTTCGGTTGGATAGTAATCCGTTAAAGTGTTAACAAAGCCTTGAAGTGTCGTTATTACTCTCTTTAGTGACACAGCTTATTCCTAACACTTTGGAAAGTGTCTAGTATTATATTCTCATGTTTTGGCACTTTACTAGTCAGCTAGAAGCTGGATTATTTATTAAAGTGCTGTGTTTTGTACTTAAAGTACGTTTTAGGCACATCCAGTCACTGTGACTTATCCCTAGAGACGCATTTCTATAACCCTTGTATCCCTACACTCACCATTAGTGTAGCAATTATCTCAGGCTCTTATAGGCCTTAGAGGCAGTGTCTGCCTGATGCTGGCTTTATCAGCATGTTCAATAGGTTATCCGTTATTGTGCTACTGTGCTTTTTGTGCATCATGTTTGTCACTAAGGTTCAGTATGTAAGTATTGTAGTGACGACAAGTAAAGTATGATGCAAGTAAGTACATGTATCAGATATCAAGTAGCAGTTCATCAGCTAGTTCAAACAAGCACAGTAATTAAGCAATAATTAATCATTAATTAAGTCGTACGGATACCTGGTTTAGTGCGGGTTGTCACAATTTGAAAGCCAGGAGGTCCATTTGAGCGAAAAGTGTTATTATTAAAGTTATTATTATTATTACGCCAACCCGACCCAAAATTATTACCACCAAAACCGCTAGGTGGACCTCTACCAAACCCTCCTCCTACAAAATTGACCTACTCCTCACCAACAAGTAATGGACACGCACTCGTGTCGTGACCCCCTCGACAATACTCACATTTGTCTACCTTAGCCTTGATTTCTTTAAGTTCCCTAGACATGTTTTCCAAAACAGAGGCTAAACTAGGATCCATGGTGACATGGTTCACCCCTCGGGCGGGTGCACTAGTAGTGGCATTGGAACTACTACTTTGATACCTCTGATCGAATCGTGATTGGGATTGAGACTGAGCAAATGCCTTAAAACGCTCTAAACACTCAGCAACTGTAAGAATACCCATCATATGCCCCCCCCCCCCGCATTAGTATCGAACCTATCACGAGTCTCTTGGGTGAGACCGTTATAAAATTTCTCACACAAAGCCCAATCGGATAGACCATGCTGGGAGCAACGAGCACAAAGGTTTTGGAAACGCTCCCAAGCAAGGTAATAAGGCTCGCCGGGCTCCATGCGAAAGGAGTGGATTTGGTCTCTAAGACGTGAGGCTTTAGCGGGCGGGAAATATTTGTTCAAAAAGGCTTGACGAAGCCCCGCCCAAGTAGTGAAGGTACCGGTTGGTTGAGAGTCCAACCAAGTAGCCGCACGGCCGGCTAATGAAAATGGGAAAAGCTGCAAGTAAGTGGCATCATTAGGGGCACCGTGAAGGCTAAAAGTAGCTAGGATGCGGGAGAAAAGGTTAATGTGGGCCGGGGCATCCTCATCGTCTCAGCCATGGAATTGGATACTATTGGTTATAGCCTGCATGGCATAAGATGGAATCTGCCATGAGTTCTCAGTAACGATGGGTGGAACGGTAATAGGTGAAGCAAGACCGGTGAAATCCTGAGTGGCTAGCTGATGGACGGTTTGCCTAGGGTTGGCCATTGGTTCTACGTTTGCTGGATTGCTAGAGGTACTAGAAGTGGGGCTATCCGGTGGGGAAACCTTAGGTGAGGTTTTAGGTGAATGGTTTGGCGAAGGTGGTGGTGTAGGAGGTGGGGTGGGTAACGGGGTGGAATCGAAATTGGGGAAACGAGAAGAGGATGTAGAATTAACCTGTGGGCCTTGGCCCAATTGAGATGATGACTGCTTGACTGGTGGTGGTGGTCTGTGCGAGCGCAGATGTGGCATCCACTACAAGCAAAAACCTGAACACAAGAAAAGCAAATAATAGTTACTACGACTCAAGATGAAAATAAAAGACACAAAACGAAGTAAACACGTAGCACGTATTTGTCAAGTAAATCTATCAAAGCTAATGAACGCAATTACCAAGAGTCCCCGGCAACGGCGCCAAAAACTTGATGTGTGCTAAACAGACTATAAAAATTAACTAAATTAGACTCTCTAAGCTAGACACTAAAAAGCTTTAATTCTAGACTCAACCTAAAACCACACAATCGACAAGTGTACCGATCAATGTAGTATAACCTAGGAAGTCCGAATATCGAACCACGAGACTCTATAAATCACGTAAACTAGACTCTAATAGATACTGATAGACACGACTTAACTTGTTTATTTGCTTGGGGGGTTACGGAAAACTAAGGAAATCTATATTAAACTACTAAATTAAACTGGAGCTAGACTAAAGACGAATAAAGACTGAGGACTTTTCTTATATGAGAACGAGACCACCTAGACAAGAATCCTGGATCGTTTTAAGAGATTACCGATTAAGTTAAAACCATGAGTTATGGAACCGGGATCTTAAAGTACTAAACCTATTAAGAACCAACTAAGCCCCTCGACCCTTCTCAAGGAGAAACCTGTGGAACTACCTAGGCCGTTAATCCTACCGGTTATTAGACGCCTTTCCAGTTGTCTAATTATTGTGTAAGTACCCTAATTTTGACCTACTCTTTTCCAATCATAGATCTAGGGTAGTTTGAAGTAATTAATTTGACTTGATAGACTAATAAAACTGACAGGTAAACCAAGACATGACCTTTTCCAAGGACTATCTAAAGCAATTCCCCGGGTAAGACCTACCAATAGCCCCTCACTTTCCAGGTATTAGGACTAGTAGAACACTAAGACTTAGTAAATTATTACCAATTACTTCTAGGGGTTATTGCGCAATTCTCCCTAAAGAATGAAGGTTTTCTAACGTGATATAGACACTCACCGAAATCCTAAACCCTAATATGACTCTATGTTGTGATATAGACCGTCACTAAGAATCATATGAAGCAAATAATAACAATAAACCAACTCAAAGCATGCATATACATCAAATCATTAAATCAAACCGCTTACTAAACACAATCAATCCATAATAGTCATGGAAATAACGAAAACGGTAAAAACTTTATATTAATCCATTCATCAAGTCTAGGCAGTTTATAAGTTTAGCCAAGCATACTAAAACGTGAAAACAATCCAAAGAAATCTAAACCAGAATTCATTGTAACAAAGTGTCAAGAAAAGTAATCGACAAAACAAGGGATTAGAAAACCCGATATATTCTTCGATTCTTCGCCCTTGACTCGTACCAATGATTCCAACGCCTTTAGATCTCCGATTGTGTGCCAAGAATGCTCCAAGATTGCCCAAAAAGTCTGAAATTCGTAATTAGGGTTCTCTTAAGTTTCTTGGGAATTTATCTTCAAAACCCTAGCAGCAAAACAACCAGATTCACGATTCAAGGGCTAGGCGCGACGCGAGGGGGGGCATGGCCTCACGCGGCGCCTCCCTTCATTATTTTATTATTTTTTCTTGATTTCCAGCATTCCATCTCACGTACGAATCCCGTTTTTCTTCCAAACTGCTCGTTTTGACTCGTTTTTCATCACTTTAAGCTACGGGACCTGAAATCAAAGCTTAACGTCAGCAGTATCGAAATTCTAACCTAAACTAGACTCAAAACTACCGAAAACTGACCAAAATATACACTAAAAACATATGTACTTTGCAGTACATCAAACATCCCCACACTTACTCTTTTTTCGTCCTCGAAAAAGAATTATGCAACGGAATCAGAGACGAATAATCACTCGGGTCAAAAGCATAGGTATAGTTAATTAAAACCAAAACTTGCGTTAGTCGCGATTGAGAATATACTTGTCCACTTTAAACCCAAGTCTAATCCTTTGCCCTTATCATGTGATTTTAATTTAAGTGCGGTCAATCCGCCTAGGGCCTCACACTAGAATCAACGGTCCACCTACTCCCACCTCAAGCTTATAGGACTAAAAGAACGATCACTGGACCAATTCCTAACCGTCTTATATCAAAACCAAAAGAGTTTACAATCAATTTTTTTTTCTTTTTCCTTTTCTTTCATGAGCATAGACGATGCTTTCCCTAACCAAGAGGCAATCCGGCTGTAGAGTCGCTATCCCCAACCACAGATTACTTAAGCTTCGGTACTTTTTTCTTTATTTGCACGGTCGATTTCACACACCCTAGCGGTAATCTTGCTGTAGAGTCGCTATCCCCAGCTCAGACTACATAGGAATGCATTACTTTCATTTAGTTTCTAGCTCACTTTTTATTCCATTTTTTTCTCGCATGATCACAAACTCTAACAGTTTTAACTTATAACGGTGCCCCTTATACTCTTATTGGCAGTTTTAATTTCCCATATTTCCCAGGCGAAAACCCACTAGCAGACCGACAATTAAGGTATATTAACTCAAAGGGACTTAAAACCAAACCCGGGCCTATCCACATATCCCAAACTAGACGCAAGATCGATTTATTTTATTCTCTTATTATTATTATTTGAACCCGAGCAAAAATTCATCTTTTCTATCACTTTCCGCTTTATTTTGCAAACTTCTTTTTTATTCGAAAGACATTTTCAATTTTTTTGGATTTTTCAATTTTTTTTTTCATATTTAAGACTCAATTATTTACAAGTATCCCATCCCCACACTTAGAGATTGCATTGTCCCTAATGAAAGAACGAAAATACGACTCAACAACTACCTAAAAATAGAAACTGCAAACGAAATAAATAAAAATATACAACAACAACAAAAAGGGAAACGACTTAGCTGAGTATGTGAGACTGTCAAAGTGCCAGTCGTTTCCACATAAGCCCTCCAATACCGAACGTGCTCAGCAAACAATACCAAACTCTCTCTCACACGAACGGAAAGCGGCTCCAATCATCAACCTAAAGCAAACATATCATACCAAACCAACTACTGCCAATCGTTTAACGTACCAACAACCCAAGTTCAAATGAAAAATAAAAATATGTGTCCTACTGATACAACCAAATCGAATCTACTAAAACAGCATAAAATAAAATAAACATGAAAGGATATATGCTGCTTCAGTCTGTCTGCCTCACTCATCATCTGACTCCTCCATCTGCTGCACTCCCGAGCCTCCAGCCTGCTGCCATCCATGACTATAACCACTCTGTCCTCCCCACTGATCGTACCCCGGGTACTGCCCGTAGACGTACGGGGTCTGCTGCTCTCCTCCATACTGCGGTGGAGGAAGTAACCCAGCAAAAGGTGGAGGAACATCTAAACTCATACCCGACATCATATACCTGAGCATGTCGTCCTGGCGGTGGTGGCTCTGCATCGTCCACTGGTGATCAACTCTCATCCTGTTTTCTAGCTGATCAAATCGCTGCTGGGTCATGTCATAAGCAGCTTCAGGAGTGAACGGGTCAGGTCGTGGCTGTCTGATTGGTTGCTATGGAGCTGGGGCCTCACGCCTCTGCCTAGGTACCGGCTGTCGTTGCGGATGAGCACCCTGTGAGTAATTCCATTCTGGAGGGTCCGAGGATGTTAGAACACCCGCTAACTGTAGATCCGCAACACTCCAATAAACCGTTGGAAAACTCTCATGCATCTGCTCCAGCTTATATTTTGTGAGAGCCCGTACGTTCCTTGCTAACCTCGAAATATATGGCCCAAGATCCATTGCAGCCCGTTTTCCTCCCCTATGAGGCCGATTGCATGACCATGCAAAGAAACTTGCCAAGTTCCAATTCCTTTTTTCCACCATACACATCAACGCAAAAATATCCAACCAATTTGCCTTATTCTCACCCGACTTTCTCGCCACAAGCGTAGTCGCCAATACCTTCAGAATATACCTATGTATCGGATCACGAACCGATGTGATAAGGTTTGTTTGGGCGAACGGTTGGGTCGCAATCTCCTCCCAAAATCTAGCCAAATCCGTCGAATCTAAACACTTTGGCCAAGGATGATTGTACACACCCCTTAAGCCATTAACAAACTCATCTGTCTTCACCTCCTCCTCTGTGTAAAAACCCAAAGCCACTCCAAACTGAGAAATACTCATCTCGTACAAATTCCGGCCCAATGAGAATGAAACCGCGTTTTTCTCCGCAAAAGTACCCTCTTTATGATGGAAGGTACAATGGAACTCGAGTGTAAGTTCATCATACTGTGGCCAATCACAATCCATTGCCGCTATCAGTCGTGGCCCCAATAACTCCGCCACACGGTCACTAGCTCCCATACTTTGTAACCACTCCCAATCAATCGTACGATGCTCCAACATTTGAGTTACCACATATTTCTTTAGTTTCACCCTCTCTTCACTGTCGTCTTCAAAATCTAAAACCGGGTGATCAACTATCCTCTTAACTCGGGAATACACTCTCCTATCATTTCCACGATACTTGATTTTTCTTTTTCTCGGATTAAACGATGAGCCTTCACCTGACATGTTTCTTGGATTCGGATTTAGCAAGAAAAGTGAAGCCTTGAACTTGTGGTGCACGAGTTTTTCCAAAAACGCGAGAATGTAGCGTGAATTTGGGTGAAATTTATAGTGGGTATTGTGGGAAAAGTGATTGTGGTGATTTAGGAAGAAGAATGGAGTGATTTGGTGGAGAATTGAGTGAGATATGGTGATTTTTGTGATTTTCGCGACTAGGGTTTCTAGATGGTGAAAAGGAATTGAGTTATGCAGCAACAGGGCCCAAAAACAAGTTTAATCCGGTTCAGAAGGGCCTCGCGTGACGCCAGGGATCCAGGGGGGGCCTCGCGTGACGCGGAGCTATGGAAATTAATTGTTTTTGAACCCTTCACCCTCGCGCGACGCTAAGGCCCTAGGCGTCACGCCTAGGGCTGTTTTTCACAGAATGTTACGCAAAATTTTCCTTTTCATGCCTTAGAATGTTTTTCAAAACTTTTCCCTACCATCCATAACTCCCAAAATTTTTTCTAAGTATCATAGAAACATACCTGAGGGCTCTTTTCTCATGCTTCTTCCGTTCCATAGCGGTGACGAAACCTGCAAAATTCTCAACGACACAAAACAAACACCGAAAAACTATGAAAATACTTGTTAGAACACGAAAATACTCAAACGATGACTCTTATACAAACAATACAAAATGTACAATTGGGCTTTCACCCAAAACACTAATTGGCGGCTTTAGGTGGGATTTCGAGAGGAGTTACCTCCCTCTCATCCTTGTTTATCGCTCCTCCAACGTAATGCTTCAAACGATGACCGTTCACCTTCCAACTACGGCCATCCGCCTCATTCACTATCTCCACCGCTCTATACGGAAACACATAGTACACCATATAGGGTCCTGACCACTTCGATTTCAACTTACCCGCAAAAAGCTTCAACCTCGAATTATAAAGAAGCACTTTGTCGCCTTTGCTATACTTATTACACTGTTTATGAACTGTTGAATGGTGTTTTGTGGTGTTATATACTTATTACAGTGTTATGAACAGTTGAATGGTGTTTTCTGGTGTTATATACTTATGACAGTGCTGAATGGTGGTTGCAGTGTTATATATAATGTTGTAGTGTTATAAAGAGTTATAAAAAGATTATTGTTTTGTAGTGTTATATACTTATTACAGTGTTATGAATCATTGAATGGTGTTTTGTAGTGTTATATACTTATTATAACTGTGCAAAATGGTGGTTGCAGTGTTATATATAATGTTGTAGTGTTATACATAGTAATTCGTAGTGTTTTACAGAGATATTAAAAAACCATATTCCTATAAATATGGGTGGCGGTTATAGAAGGTTATCAATTAATTAAATCAATGATAAAATTACATGTTTACCATTTTGAATTAATTTAGATTTAGGACACATGTCACCTCCACAATATTTCTCACACTTCTCACACTTTTAAACTTTTTTTACAATAACCTATTGTTTGAAAAATCAACAGCTTGCATAATTACATGCAGGATTTGGGTGAGTAGAGGTAAGATACATATCATGCACATATGTATTACTTTATTAGTTGATATGAAATATGAAACATCTTCTGAAAAATCAGTACATATTCAATACCATACCCGTTTGGCATTTGCCAATTTGCACCAATCCAGAACCTTCATTTTAAACCTATAAATAGAACCCTGATCAATCATCTTCGTCATCCCATCTTCTACACATTTGTCATATATCACCTTATTATCATCCTTTCTAATTATGGAAAAAAAAACCCGGTTTTGGTAACCGTAACCAAAACCCAACACCATACCGACCACCATTATAATTACGTAAACCAACCCGGTGTACTGTGACCACCCAAACCAGCCCCTCTACCCTTTTGATGACCTACCCGAAGCTTTAGACGCGAAACCGAGCCACCAAAGGAACCATTTTCACAAAGCTACGACATCCTTCATGTTTTCGGCAAAACCGTTGTAACTGGAAACACCGCTCTGACCTAAGGTAACCAATTTATAAACCTTTTAAATACTTATTTTGAAACTTAGAATGTTAAACTAGAAAGAAAATGGAATATTGTTGGTGCATATTTGTGACAACATCTTAGATTTGGTCTTTGGATATCTTGTAATTAGTTAAACGATAAACAGTTAGCGGGTTTAGCTTTGTATTGGTAGAATAATAGAGTTTGGGCTAAACAAAACCCAGTTTGGGTCTAGGGGGATGAATTGGGCTTTGCCCATGTAGGAAACCTTAGCCCAAGTAGCAACCTTGTGTTATATAAACAAGGCTTTGCTTTAGGGTTTAGGTTAATCAGCCAAAACGTTTTTGAGAGGGATTTCGTGAGAGCATATATAGCTTGGACGAAATTGTGTGGGTTAGGGTTTGATTGATTGTAATTCTTGTAATTGATAATCAATAGAAACCATGTTTGAATTGGAATTCTGTTCTTCTACTTGTTTCTGTGATATTCTGATCAAGAGGATTCCACACTCTTGATTGGATTGACAATTCTGTGAAGATCCATACGAATAGGGGACCTACAATTGGTATCAGAGCATTAGGCTCTTGAAGGCTCGGTTCAGAATTGTGCTTGGCAGAAACTTGAAAAATTAGGGTTTCGAAATTTTTTGTTGGTTTGATAAAAATTTTCGAATTTTTGGTTGTTTTTAATCTTCTGCTTTGTTTGGTTGCTGTTTTGTAGGATTTCTGGAAAGATTTTGTTGATTCTGGAAAAGTTTTTGGCTGAAAGACTCGAAGATTCAAAGATTGTTCTTCGTGTTTTTCGATCAGTTCTTCACATTTTTCGAAAATATTGTGCTGATTAGGTTGTCTGATTCTGCAGATTTGTGTTGGAGAGGAGATAGAATCTTCAGAATTTCGAACAGATTAAGTTTCCAAATTTCTGGACCAGCGAAATTAACAAACCAGTGAATCTGTGACTTAATAACTCGGTGACCGGCGAATTTGAAATCCAAAGGCGACTTTGGTAGCCATATAATTTTCCTCAGCGAAATTATAACGGTTTCGGCGACTTTACCAGTCGTCATAATAGCGAAATTGACCAGCGAATTTGACAGCGAAATTGACCAGCGAACTTGACCTCTCAGCGAGCTTGATCAGCGAAATTGAACAACAAACTGACCAGCGAAATTAAGTTGACTTCCAAGCGAAATTAATAGAAAAATTAAAAAGGTGGAATATTTTCTAGCAAGCGTAACAAAAAATTCACGTTTTCGTAAAAAGAAATTGATCCGTAGCTCGTTTGATTAAACCGTCTGCACCGTTAAATTCCTTGCATTTTTAAGAAAAAAAGACTTTGGAAAATCCCTGTGACAACTGCCAAATTTGCATGTATCCGTACAATTAATTAATATTGATTAGTGCTTAATGACTATGCTGAATTACAATTAATGACTTAAACTGCTTTCTGATTTCTGTATCATACATACATGTGCATCACATATTACATATTGTCACATCATTCCACATACAGACTTTAGTGACATAAATGATGCACAAAGCACAGTTAGCACAGTTAGCGTATAACTCAGAAAAATGCTGACGATGTTCAGTACATAGACAGACAATGTTTTGAGACCCAGTATCAGCGGGAAACCAAGTACTACACTAGTATGTTGTGTAGGGAAGTAAGGACCATAAAACTGTGTCACTAGGTGATAGTTTAAGTGCCGGAAAGTGCCTAAAACCCACTAAATGTGCAGAATTCTGCATGTTTTAGCAAAATTCAGCATTTTAATAAACTAGTAACATGCAAAAATATGGCAAAATAGTCCTGAATGCTTTCCTAAGTGTCGGGAATTAAAAGTGTCAAAAAAGGGTACTTAAAGATCACTAAACGGAATAGTTTGACACTTTAACGAACCGGTATCTAACCGAACAACCGGACATAACCGAAACACCAAAATTATACTAGAAGCATTGTTTTAATGTTTCTGAGCTAGTTATGATCCCTGAACATCATAACACCCCACTAAAAATATCTAGTAGATAACACTTGCAACTAACACTTGAAATGGAACCTTAATCTAACTATATGATTATACACTTAGACCCCCCCCCCCCCCCTTTTTGTGTGTGGACGGTCACAATGACCCCACCAAAATCCCCACTAAATCTCATTGGATCTTCCTTGATCTTATGGAGATTGATTAGAGATTTGGACATGTACTTAGGGGACACATAAACCTTTGGACAATAGCATTAGTGGGTTATAAAATAGACAAGAACTCATCACAATCACTTTATCTTCTCAACACCACACTTCACCTCTCTCCCTTGCCTCCATTCTCGGCCCAAACAAGCATCCACACCACCACCATTTTCATCCATTCTACAATGATTCCAAGCTTGTTCTAAGATGTAAGGAGCTAAGTTAGGAAGCTTGGAGCTTTCGGAAGCTGAAGGACCTTCACCGGTTGCTTTTATCCACTTGTTTTCTCCTCTTGATCATCCATAGCCTTGTGCTAGTGGTAAGCACCATGATCTTGCTATTTTACATCTATATTGAGTGGTTAAAAGATGTTATATGATAAATACTTGAAGAACACTAAAAGACATAATCATGAAACTTAAACATAAGCATGAAATTACAAGAAGACTTAAAGGAATCATGTTGTTTAATGTTGTTGTGATATTTGATGAATGATTGTTTGTGTAAATGATGTAGATCATTATATGATCTTGCTAGGTCATGATTAAAAACATAATCTAGCAAGATGAGAGGATGAAAATGTTAGATATTTATAAATCATCCTCATGAAAGACATGAACCTGAAAGGACATATTGTTTTCTTGAAAAATAATAATCAAAGTGGGTTAATAATCATGTACATCTAAATTTTTTTGAATGGTTTTCCAAAAGAACCAAGCTTGGGATTTGAGTTTTAGTAGATCTTGGTTCTTACATAACCAAAACGCTATTTTTAATGGTTAAACAAGTGTAGAAACACTTGTGTAACAAGAAGGTTACATAAAGAAACATTTTTAGAAAATGTGCTTGGAAGTTGTAAACACCCAACTTCTTTAAAAATGAAGTTTCTAAAGAAGTAAATGCATTTTAAGGGGTAACTAAACCCACTAAATACACTACCAAGTTACTACAAGCTTTTATGAAAGTTCAAGTTCATGTTGTTATGTAAGTAGCATTACTTGGGCACTTGGTAAGTGTTAGTTAGATTGTTGATTGTTGCGATGATTTTAAAAAGAAAATGATATGCTTTGATAGCATGGACACCTCCATTCTTAGGGGAAACTATGGCAAAATTTTCTAAAAATATAAACACTTAGAAAAATATTTTCTAAACAAATATTTACAAGTATGATTAAACTATGGTTTTTAATATAAACTTTGCCATAGATTTTGTTACAAAACTACAGGTATTAAGAGGTTGATTTTTACAAATAAAAATGGATAAATATGTATTTAGAGTATATATTTACGTTAAAGACATGATGTGTGTGAACACTTGTATACTTCGTGTATTAACTATATTATTTTAGGATTCGAAATAACATGACTTGACAAAATACCAAGAAATTACAATCCAGAATATTACAAAAAATCACAAGGGATAATTACATAAGTTACACACAAAACATTGGAAAACCAAACAAGAATGTAACTTACGAAATATTCCGGAAACTACATTTATGAGCACATTTTTGGTAAATAATAATTTTGGACACCAAAAGAATGAAAATGGGATTTTCATGATTACTACAAAATCATATCTTATTTTGACAAAAAGAAAATATATTATCCTTGAGAAGTAAGAATATATTTTCTTGGAATATTTGGAAGATATATGATTTTTGAGAAAAATATATATTTTCTTGAGATATATTATTTTTGGACAAAATGGGTTATATATTTTATAAAGTGAGACTTGAAAATATATTGTTTTGAAAATATATATGGGATATTTATTAAGAAAATACGAACAAACCGGAATGCGACGCCAATACATGGCAAGTTATGCAAAATACAAGAATACAAATATACCCATCCTTGGGAAGGATATACTTGTTTAAATACTTGAGAAGTATTGAGTTAAAATATTAATTATTTTAACAAATAATTATACACTTGAAATATTAATGAAGACACTTTGAAAACATAACTCAAAGACACTAATCATTACTAAGTCAAGGCACGACCCGCTCGTCTAATGGACCGTAGTACACATGTAGGTAGACGTGCGCTCTAGAGGAAGCTTGGAGTTACATCGGATACAAGGGATGCAAAACAGTGAGTTCGTGTCCCCCTTTTCTCTTTATTGTTTTCAGTTTTATAACTTCGGGGGTGAAATACATGTTACATATTGCTTACAAACAATTACCATGGTATGATTAGCTAAGGAAAGGTACTGTTAGATCACGTGAATGGGTAGGCCATTAGCTTAAGACCATTAATCCTTGTATAAGGACCGAGGGGCATGAGTGATAGATCTATTGGGTGTTGCGAGCCCCACCCATGGGCCTGCGAGTTGGCCGCATGTGGTGACTATGTTGTTCCGCCGGAGGGGCCGGTACGAAATACGCATATAGGTTTGAGTGCTTCCTATGCCAAGTCACTTACATTAATGTATTAGCTACACATTAATTGATTTGTTTTTCCTTATTGCTACATAACAGTTTACAAGTACATACATACATACATACATACATACATACATACATACATACATACATACATACATACATACATACATACATACATACATACATACATACATACATACATACATACATACATACATACATACATACATACATACATACATACATACATACATACATACATACATACATACATACATACATACATACATACATACATACATACATACATACATACATACATACATACATACATACATACATACATACATACATACATACATACATACATACATACATACATACATACACACAAAGGTTTTCAAGGATGATTCGTGCACAAATACTAAACACATGAACTCGCTCAACTTTTGTTGATGTTTTCAAACTACATGTATTTCAGGGAACTAGTAAGTGGATCTGGCCGGCGTTGGAAGTTTTTATGCTGCGTTTAAAATAAAGATGTCATCCATGGTCTTTGGGTTTGGTCGGTGTGTCTTATTCCTGGACGAGACACGTCTCCCAACCATTGGTGCTATTTAATATCTTTCGATGAGTCCTTAGTGAACTCATAAACATTTTGGTATGATTGTAAAACTTGAATTTGAAGTCTACGTTTTTAAACAATGTTATTATGCTTTAAACTTATTCGATGGATGACAAACCTATGGTTTTATCATATAGCTGTTGTTATGATTGAATGCAATGATATTAAGAAAGTCACACCATAATCACGCTTTCGCAAAAGTCAGGGTGTGACAGCTTGGTATCAGAGCTTCGATCGTAGCGAACTAGGATTCTTTCTCGAGTCTAGACTACGATCATTAGGGCTCTCACGAAAACGTTTTTACGAACATGTTTTCATTGCATACACGAAACGCCCAGATCCAGGAAACAAACACTTTTACAAATAAAAGACACAAAATACATTTCAAAGAATTCGTTTATAATTCAGTCTGAGAGACTGGGGAGTTAGTCTGAGAGACTAGCTGGGTAGTTAGTCTGAGAGACTAGGGAGTTAGTCTGAGAGACTAGCTGGGTAGTCAGTCTGAGAGACTGGGGAGTTAGTCTGAGAGACTAGCTGGGTGATTCTGTCTGAGAGACTGGGTGTTTCAGTTTGAGAAACTGGGGAGTTCAGTCTGAGAGACTGGGTGTTTCAGTTTGAGAGACTGGGTGTTTAGTCTGGGAGGCTAGGTAGTTTAGTTTGGGAGACAGGGTGTTTCAGTCTGAGAGACTGGGTGTTTAGTCTGGGAGGCTAGGTAGTTTAGTCTGGGAGACAGGGTGTTTCAGTCTGAGAGAGTGGGTGTTTCAGTCTGAGAGACTGGGTGTTTAGTCTGGGAGGCTAGGTAGTTTAGTCTAGGAGACAGGGTGTTTCAGTCTGAGAGACTGGGTGTTTAGCCTGGGAGACTGGTTGGTTTAGTCTGGGAGACTAGGTAGGTTAGTCTGGGAGACTAGGAAGGATAGAAAGTTTCATGAAGAATAATGTGAATACATGGTTACATGATAAATTACCTTTGTTTGCATACACTAAGTGTTAGTGATTACTATGGATATACATGCTATGACTATTATGTACCAACACACGCGTCACTTTATTTTAGAAAGTGAGATATCGGACATTGATGACCCTACGACCACCGCCACATATAATGAGACTGCACCTGCGCCGAGGATATTTGCGTCAGACACTGAGAGTGATCCTGATATGATGACCGAGGATGAGGATGACTTCCAACCATCCGCGCTGCCAGATTTTGGTGATGACTTACCCTTGCTGATGGTTTCCCTAACAAGAATCCTTTCGTTATTCCTGTTCCAGTCCGTGACCACCTTATCATTTGGACACCCCAATGGCGAGCACATTATGGCTCCGATCCTCGACGCCATACCTTTCATGGTCATTCCTTCCGAGGATATGCCTTTTGACGATTTGTTTGATGATGACGTTGATATGTTTGTTGATGACCCTCCTGTTGACGCCCAGGGTGATGGAAGGATAGCTGAGGATGTCATTGCTATGCTACCTCCTGAGATTCCCGCCATTGAAGTATCCCCTTTTTCCATTTTCCACACGATTTCAGACTCCTTTGATTGCCTTACCAACGGTCGGATTGCAACTTTCTACAACTGACTCAGACGACGACCCCGCTATGACTACTGCACTATCACCTGCTTGAGATACCACACCTTCACACGACCCAGAGCCTACTCTTGAGCCAGCTCCAGTTCCTTTTGGGACAGCCTGATGTTGCACCTATTGATGTTGAGCCAATTTCTGATCCTGACTATGTTCCATTTGAATTACCAGACATTGCACCCCTTGTACCTGAACCAGTACCTGCACCTGTTGATCTTCATTTTGTTTGGACAATTGCTACTGCACCCGCACCCGTTGATGTTGCTCCTTTCCTCCTGAGGAGTCCAACGTCCATCGCACCGGTTTGCATATTGCTTTCTTCCAAGACATACCCACACCCCATCCAGGGGAAGGTACCTTTGGCCAGCACCTGCGTGATGATCATTTTGTATCAACAACTTTTCCACAGATCCCTCAGGTTGTACTGTTCATTGCTTCATCGCTGGACGAGCCATTCTGATGGTTCGTATCATGCCCTATGTTAATTTTGTACCCCTTTCATTCTTCGCATTATGGAGACTACACACGGAATGAGTTGCACATGCCACTTCAATTACAATTGGAGGTTTTGAGTTGTAAAGTTTTGGAGCTTGAGCTGACACCACATCCTCCACCCTGTCTATGCCAGTATACTTTGATCCTCCACATTCATCACGGTCTCCTTTGGCGCCCTCACCTGCTGCTATTGCACCTTCTTGGATTTTGATGCTCATTTCTTTACTATCAAACAGCAGATCAGATACTTACTCCGCCGTATATTCAAGCTCGAGGAGAAAGTCGCACATGTTAGCAGTTTATTTTTCTTTACTCCTCCACACCAGTATAGCTGGCTTTTGGTTTTATGAGGATTGCATTACTTTTGAATAAAGACACTACTAATGAGCTGAGATTGGGGAGACTTTTTGGAAGACTACTTTTGACCGTGTGATTATGATACACTGATAGACTTATTGGGCAAGGGTAGGGTGACCCTGTGTCCCTTCTGATATACTTTGTAGACAATGTGATTGTGGACGGAAAATAATGAAAATCCAATCCTCAGATTCCCCATTAAACATGTAACAATACTTTGTGGTCAATGACTAATGAAAACTCAGTCGCCATGTCCTCACTAAGGACGTTGATAATCTGCATGTGTGCGCTATAATTGTGATGCTATGTATGTTCTCATTAAACATGTTCCTATCTACAAGTTGTGCTATAGTTATGATGTTATGTGATTGATTGATATAACGATTGCTTATATATGCATATATACACACCTCCTGGGTCTCGTTTGTTAAGTAGATACTTTTGTGCTCATGTCTTTAATAAGACCCGACCTAACCGATCTTCTTCTAGGAAGATGTCGACTCAAGGAAACACTGATACCAACACCCCCTTCTGACGACAGAGGCAGAAATACAAGAGCGCATCTTACAGGCCATCGCATAGTACGAGGCCCTTCGCTCTGAGCGCAGCGGAGGTACCTCGGGAAATAACCCACCCAGCGACTGCACCTACAAACAGTTCTTGGGCTGCAAGCCCCTAAATTTCGACGGCACTGGGGGTGCCTTAGACTTCGTGCGCTGGGTTGAGAAGACGGATTCTGTTTTGCAATTGAGAAAATGTGCCCCAGAGTATCAGGTCGCGTACATTTCCGGAGTGCTTCAAGATGGGGCTCTGTCATGGTGGAACCTTCAGGTTCAGACGATGGGTGAGGCTGTTGCGTATGCTTTGACATGGCATCAACTGAAAGAACTAATGCATAAGAAGTACTGTTCGAGACTAGAAATCCAGAAGTTGGAAACTGAGTTCTGGAACTTGAAGATGGAAGGTCCAAAAATAGCTGAGTACGTGGAGAAATTCCATGTTCTGTCGCGTGCTGTCCCCTACATGGTAGATCCAGAGTTTAAGAAGATTGAGCATTTCATTTGGGGATTGGCACCCCAAATCATGAGCATGGTGACGACATCAAAGCCTGCAACGATCGCTGAGGCCATTGATCTAAGTGTGGCCTTGACTGAAGAGGCAATCAGGTTGAACAAATTTTCAATCTCTGAAGAGAAAAAGAAGACTCATGTGGAGTCATCTGGAGATAACAAGAGAAAGTTCAGAAACTTCAAGCAGGGTACCTAGACGAATAACAACAACAAGGCCAAAAAGGGAAAAGACTACATGGGTAAACTACCTAAATGCGACAAGTGTCGACGTCATCATACCGGGCGATGTAAAAATGGAAAGTGTGACAACTGTGGCAAAGTGGGGCACTGCAAGGAGACGTGTTGGCATGAGACGAAGCGTGGAAAGAGAGGTCAAGGGTGTTATAACTGCGGTGACATGGGGCACTTTAGGAAAGATTGCCCACAGGAGATTAAACAGGATCGTGGGAAAAATGTCTAACACCGGAACTAGGGAAGCACGCCAGGATCCAAACATGGCCATCGTTACGTCTCATATTAGTCAATATTGTGCGTCTGTGCTATTTGACATTGTTTTCGAATTTTAGCTTCAGAATATACTTGTTTTAGTAGTAAGTAAGATAGATATCCAGTACTCGATAGAACTAGATTAAGGGAAGCTTCGACGTGGTAATTGGGATGGATTGGTTATTGAGCAATCAAGCGGAGGTTATTACCCGCACCCCCGATGGCAAATGAAGAAACGATCGTGATTCATGGAGCAGGGAACGCCCCTACGGACTATCAGTCATTGAAGATACGGTATTTTTCGCACAAAGGATGCGTTGTTTTCTGGGCTCATGTCATGAACAAGAGAACTAAAGAACCAAAACTTGAAGATATCCCTGTAATAAGGGAATATCCTGAAGTCTTCCCCGAAGACTTGCCAGAATTATCTCCTCGACGACAGGTCGAATTTCGCATCGATTTGATTCCGGGCGCCGCGCCTGCTGTTAATGCATCTTGGTGACTTACACTTTTGGAGATGCAAGGATTGTCAGTGCAACCTCAGTGGTTGACAGAAAAGAAAGTTAACAGACCGAGTTTCCCGCTTTAGGTAACCCTAGTTTTGCTCGTCAAGGAGAAGGACGATAGCTTTTGTACGAACATCAAACTACCAGGAGCCGAACGACCTAACCAACAAGAGTCGGTGACTCTTGCTAAGGATTAATGAATTACTTATTTAAATAACCGTGAGGATCCAACTACTATTTCACGACTGATCAATGATCGAGTGTCATTAGCTGTGAATTCAGGAAGAAAGTATACCGGGGAAATTGTGGGACAATAACTTGTTTTAAACGTACACAAAAAATGGTGTTTCCTACACGATGCACAAAACCGTTTTACACAGAATACGAAACTTTGAGAATCTAGAAAACATGTACTTAGGATCTTTGGGAACCCAGGTCCAAACTCGTAAAGGTTTCCTAGGAACCACACCTGTTAACTCAAGCAAACCCCATTATCCTGACATATATGCTATTTCAGTTAACCAAACAGAAAGTACTCAAATTTCTTTTGTTAAAACCTTCTTTTTTCTTCTAACAAGTAGATGTTTGCATCTCTACTCCCCTTAATGGTAGTTGCATCACGTCAATTTTCTTCGCTGAGAGCGAACACACATTTGCTTCGATACTTGGTCATTTCTTCATTTTAGTAAATACTCATTGTTTTATTATTTGAAAACTTATATGTTACGCATGCACTATTTGCTACGCATGCGGTTTCATTACTGATTTGTGATTCGAATGACCTACATTATTGTAATTGTTGGCTCTTTTGCTATCAAGTCAACACACTTTCTTGAAACTTCTTTTCTTTCAAGTTACATTCATGGTTTATTTTTGTAACCATGCTGAGATTCCCCTTGTTGATACATACGTTTATTGTCAGATTACGCTGAAACCAAGTTCAATTGCTTGAACTTATCCATTTCGCATATTCAATTTAAGACGCCGTATGATGTATTGAGAGCATCATATTCGAATATTTCTACAAAGGTTCTTTTGTTTCGAGTCGTAGTAGACTTGATTGGTCTACGACTCTACTAAATCGTTTGTTGATTTCGACATCTTACGGTGATACTTTCACAAAATTGAAGCTTGCACTAATTTGGTTACGCACCTCATTCACGGATTTGATTGTTTATTGACTTGCTCTAAATCCGTTTTGTTTATCGCGATTAAAGCGGTCTCAACACAGTTGTGTGTTAATACAATGGTACATAGGTTTATTTCATGTCACGGTGTACCTCCTAACGATTCTTTCGAATGCCTTGCGGTACTTATTACTTTTTCATCTTCGATCGGAAACAGTGGCTCTTTGATATTCTATATTCAATTAAAAGGTTCTACTATGTTGTTTGAATCAAATCCTCAGGATTGTTTCAGTACATTTTCATTTGATTTCAAACACGGTGAACTTGTTCAGTCACCACTATATTTGAATTATGTCATTACGACACCTTGTGGTGTCATTACAAACTTGTAGCTTGTGCTAATCCTGGTCAACCGTTCCACACGAAACTACACATACTTTTGTTTGACTTGTCATTTAAACATTCTTGATGCAACTATGAATCAAGACAATGATACACCAGATTTGCTTGTATTTCATTCGGTGTAATTTCGCAATTCAAGAATGTCAACACACTAAACCTCACCATTCATTTATTCGGAAGTTGACAAATCATTTTCATGTTACTATCACATTTGAGTTGTTGATTTTGAATTCAAATAGCGGATGCTATGGTTTGTGAGAACTCGTTTGCATATTGTGACCAGTTGTTTGAGAATCCATCGGTCGAAACTCCTTTGTTGCACCCCTGATAACTAAGTTACACTAGATTCTACATCTATACATCTCGTGCCCTTTGACATCAAATGCTAAAAGCACATACCTTTAACCATTGGATTCATGTTGTTATATATTCTTGGATTCACCTGATGTAGATAAGGTTTGATTCGGTTTTGTGATTACCTATCTCAATATTATCCATATACATATACACATTATGTAACCCTAAGGAGATAAAGTAGTATAAATTTCGAGGATGAAATTTTCTTAACATGGGGAGAATGTGACAACTGTCAAATTTGCATGTATCTGTACAATTAATTAATATTGATTAGTGCTTAATGACTGTGCTGAATTACAATTAATGACTTAAACTGCTTTCTGATTTCTGTATCATACATACATGCACAACACATATTACATACTGTCACATCATTTCACATACAAACTTTAGTGACATAAATGATGCACAAAGCACAGTTAGCGGATAACTCAGAAAAATGCTGACGATATTTAGTACATAGACAGACAATATTTTGAGACCCAGTATGAGCCGGAAACCAAGTACTACACTAGTATGTTGTGTAGGGAAGTAAGGACCATAAAACTGTGTCACTAGGTGATAGTTTAAGTGCCGGAAAGTGCCTAAAACCCACTAAATGTGCAGAATTCTGCTTGTTTCAGTAAAATTCAGCATTTTAATAAACTAGTAACATGCAAAAATATGGCAAAATAGTCCTGAATGCTTTCCTAAGTGTCGGGAATTAAAAGTGTCAAAAAAGGGTACCTAAAGATCACTAAACGGAATAGTTTGACACTTTAACGAACCGGTATCTAACCGAACAACCGGATATAACCGAAACACCAAAATTATACTAGAAGCATTGTTTTAATGTTTCTGAGCTAGTTATGATCCCCGAACATCATAACACCCCACTAAAAATATCTAGTAGATAACACTTGCAACTAACACTTGAAATGGAACCTTAATCTAACTATATGATTAAAACTTACACTTAGAGACCCCCCCCCCCCCCGTTTTTGTGTGTGGACGGTCACAATGACCCCACCAAAATCCCCACTAAATCTCATTGGATCTTCCTTGATCTTATGGAGATTGATTAGAGATTTGGACATGTACTTAGGGGACACACAAACCTTTGGACAAAAGCATTAGTGGGTTATAAAATAGACAAGAACTCATCACAATCACTTCATCTTCTCAACACCACACTTCACTTCTCTCCCTTGCCTCCATTCTCGGCACAAACAAGCATCCACACCACCACCATTTTCATCCATTCTACAATGATTCCACGCTTGTTCTAAGATTTAAGGAGCTAAGTTAGGAAGCTTGGAGCTTTCGGAAGCTGAAGGAACTTCACCGGTTGCTTTTATCCACTTGTTTTCTCCTCTTGATCATCCCTAGCCTTGTGCTAGTGGTAAGCACCATGATCTTGCTATTTTACATCTATATTGAGTGGTTAAAAGATGTCATATGATAAATACTTGAAGAACACTAAAAGACATAATCATGAAACTTGAACATAAGCTTGAAATTACAAGAAGACTTAAAGGAATCATGTTGTTTAATGTTGTTATGATATTTGATGAATGATTGTTTGTGTAAATGACGTAGATCATTATATGATCTTGCTAGGTCATGATTAAAAACATAATCTAGCAAGATGAGAGGATGAAAATGTTAGAGATTTATAAATCATCCTCATGAAAGACATGAACCTGAAAGGACATATTGTTTTCTTGAAAAATAATAATCAAAGTGGGTTAATAATCATGTAGATCTAAATTTTTTTTGAATGGTTTTCCAAAAGAACCAAGTGTCACACCCTGACCACATAAAACATCAAATCGTGGCGGAAACGTCGGTGAGTGTTGTAACAGAATTATTGTTTCACAACCATGGCATTTAAAAGTTATGTTTTATGCATCAAACAAAGAGTACACCACCTAATTAAACTAGTTCCATCTTCATTTTAAGTCTCTAAGGCACAGGTCCGCCCTAGTGTGTCACGAACCTCCTAAGGAACAGCCACTGAAAACACATGTGAAAATAGGTACGTCAGCATATAAATGCCTGTGAGATACATAGGTTTTATGAAAATAGGATTCATGACTTGAGTTTGAAGAAATGTTTAATAAATTTCAGTCATGAACCTTGTTAATTGTTTTGTTTTATAAATCATTTGAAAAACATTAGCAAAATCAGATGATATGTATATATAAAAGAATAATGTATGGTTTAATGAATAACCAAGTAAAATGAGTTTGAATACATTGAGTTATTTGTAAAACAATGTTTAAGTGAAAAAAATATGTTGTAAATGTAATATGTATAACTGAAATGGTTTAAATAACACTAAGATATGTAATACCATAAAAGCACTTATATATAGGAAGTACCAGCGGCGTATCCACCATGCTTTTATCATACTACATGTCGCCTTGTTATGTAAATCACTTACCCAAACAAACCACCAAAATGTAATGTTTAAACCAATTGTCAAATGTTTATGAGTAAACCAAGTCTATTGTCAATACAAACCATGTAATGTATAAGCAAAAGTCATGTATGGTAAGTAAAATGAGACTACTTAAACCACAAGCAAAAATGTACAAAACAAAGTAAAATAAATCAAAAGTTATGTTTTGTAAGATAAATACATGTTTTACTGATACAAACATTTATGCAGTAAGTTAATGCATACATTCAAGCCTTGAGACAGCAGGATAACCTTAGATTAAAGATTATCAAAAAAAAATGCTTTCGGATTCAGTCATTCATAACATCCAAACAAACCTAGGATGTCAGGAACGGGATTTGTCAAGTCCTATGGTACCATTACTTACTACCGAGCGGCGTAGCTAATGTTAATGAATGTAATTTAGACCCGTTGAACAAACCAAATGTCATACCAAATGTAAACATGTAATGAAAGTAATGTACTAAGTATGCTAAGTTAACATACAAAGCAGAAAAGTCATGTAAATCAATGTGCTAAATATGCTAAGTTAACATACATAGCAAAAGAAGATGTAATGTAAATCAATGTGCTAAGTTTGCTAAGTAAACATACATAGCAAAAGAAAATGAAATTATGTACTAATAGTGTACTAATGAACATAGCTAGTATATGATACGAAAACATGGAAAGCATGAAAATAACAAGTAGGCACATGTGTTTCACCCCAAAACATTTGGAAAACAGTAAAAGAGGGGTCTATGTACTCACTTGAGATTGCTCAATAGACTTTAGATATCCACCAAGCAAAGCTAGAAGATCACGGAATCAAAAGGCACCTAATATAGGTAACTACATTAATAAACGGACCTATTCGGAGGATCGGGTAACATGAGGGTTCGTAAACCAAATGAGTGTAGGAACTCATGTAATTCGGTCCATGATTTCGACAGGTTTCTCAACAAAATGTAGTGTTTTATCAACACGAATTTCGTCAAGTGGCATGTGGAGGTTCTCATCAGCTAAACACTTATTGAGATTGGACACCTGGAAGGTTGGATGATCATTTCCAAGTTCAGGAGGTAATTCAAGTCTTTAGGCTATCTTACCGATTCTTTCGACGATCTTGAATGGTCAAACATATCTAGGTGCAAGTTTTCCTTTCTTTCCAAATCTGATCACACCTTTCCAATTTGAGACCTTAATTAATACACGATCACCGACTTGAAATTCCAAGGGCTTGCATCGTTGGTCCGCGTAACTCTTTTGACGGCTTCGAGCTGTTTGGAGGTTATCACGAACTTTCTTAACCTTATCGGTTGTCTCTAGAATGAGGTCAGGTCCAGTAAGTTGAGCCTCACCTATCTCATTCCAGCAGACTGGTGAACGACATTTTTGACCATAAAGAGCCTCGAAAGGAGCCATGTTGATGCTGGAGTGATAACTGTTGTTGTAGGAGAATTCAATCAATGGAAGATGTGAATCCCAACTACCACCAAAATCGATCACGAAAGCTCTAAGCATATCCTCCAAAGTCTGGATTGTTCTTTCAGATTGACCATCAGATTGCGGATGATATGCAGTGGTCAGATTAAGTTGGGTCCCCATAGCAGATTGCATGGTTCTCCAAAAACGAGAAGAGAAACGAGCATCTCTATCAGAAATAATGTTCAAAGGAACACCATGTCGAGATATGATTTCATCCACATAGATTTTAGCAAGCTTGTCAGCAGATAGATCCTCACGGATCGTCAGGAAATGCGCTGACTTAGTAAGACGATCAACAACTACCCAGATGGCATCATGACCTTTCTTAGTGCGTGGAAGTTTGGTAATGAGATCCATAGCAATGTTTTCCCATTTCCAAACTGGAATCTCTGGTTGTTCCAAAAGACCAGAGGGATGTTGATGTTCAGCCTTAACCTTGAGACAAGTAAGGCATTTTGAAACGTATAAGGCTATGTCTTTCTTCATACCAGGCCACCAATACTGAGTACGAAGATCCTTATACATCTTATCTGAGCCAGGATGAATAGAATAACGAGACTTATGAGCTTCATCCATAAGTAAGGTGCGAAGATCATCTAGGCTTGGGACCCACAAACGGTCCATGAAATAATACGATCCATCGTCCTTCAGTTCAAGATCAGGCTTAATGTGATAGGGTAATTCCTTTCCCATCAAGTCTTGTGAAACACAAGCATGTTGAGCCTGAGAGATGCGGGCTTGAATATCAGATCGAGCTTGAATATCAGATTGAAAACGAACACAATGAAGCTTGACATGTTCTTTATGACTCAAAGCGTTAGCCACGACATTCGCCTTACCAGGATGGTAGCGAATTTCGCAGTCATAGTCGTTTAGAAGTTCAACCCAACATCTTTGCCTCATGTTGAGTTCTTTCTGATTGAATATATGCTGAAGTCTTTTGTGGTCAGTGAAAACCACACATTTTGTACCATACAAATAGTGTCTCCAGATTTTGAGAGCGAAGACAACTGCACCTAACTCAAGATCATGAGTGGTGTAGTTCTTCTCATGCACCTTTAACTGCCTCGATGCATATGCTATGACTTTGTTCCTTTGCATCAGAACACAACCAAGTCCTAAATTGGATGCATCGCAGTACACGAAAAAATCATCATTGCCTTCGGGCAAAGATAGGATAGGCGCATCACAAAGCTTCTGCTTCAAAGTCTGAAACGCTTCTTCTTGTTTAGAACCCCATTCAAAGGACTTATTCTTCTGAGTTAGAGCAGTTAGGGGAACTGCAATCTTCGAGATATTTTCGATGAAGCGACGGTAATAGCCCGCGAGACCAAGGAACGAACGAACTTCGGTAGGAGTAGTAGGCGTATCCCAAACCTTAATCGCACTGATTTTGGAGGGATCTACATGAATACCTTGTTCGTTGACAATATGACCCAAAAATTGAACTTCCTTAAGCCAAAATTCACACTTTGAGAACTTGGCGAAAAGTTGCTTATTCTTTAGGAGTTCAAGAGTAAGACGAAGATGTTGCTCATGATCAGCTTGCGTCTTAGAGTATATCAAAATGTCATCAATAAAAACGATGATGAACTTATCTAAATAAGGCTTGCAAACCCTATTCATCAAGTCCATGAAAACAACAGGAGCATTAGTCAACCCGAATGGCATAACTGTGAACTCATAATGCCCATAACGAGTGCGGAACGCTGTCTTAGGAATATCTTCTTCGTGCACGCGAAGTTGATGATACCCAGAACGCAGATCAATCTTCGAAAAATAAGAAGCACCTTGTAACTGGTCAAAGAGATCTTCGATGCGAGGTAGGGGATATCGATTCTAGATGGTAAGCTTGTTATGCTCACGGTAATCGATGCACATTCTGAAAGATCCATCCTTCTTCTTGACAAAAAGAACGGGAGCACCCCAAGGTGAAAAACTAGGACGAATAAAACCTTTATCTGAAAGCTCCTGAAGCTGCTTAGACAACTCTTGCATCTCAGACAGTGCAAGACGATATGGAGATCTGGCAATAGGATTTGCACCAGGTACAAGATCAATACGGAACTCGACTTGGCGCGCTGGGGGGTAATCCACGTAACTCCTCAGGAAATAGCTCCGGATAATCCCAAACGACAGGGATATCTTGAATAGACTTACCTTTGCCTTTATCTGCTACAACATGTGCCAAAAAGGCCACATAGCTCTTTCGCAGATACTTCCGAGCTTGAAAACAAGACATGAGCTTGAGACTACTAGCAGGCTTCACACCACGAACCTGTAGGATCTCACCTGACGAGAGTGGAACACGAACAATCTTCTTGAAACAAACTACCTCTGCATGATGCTTGGCTAACCAATCCATACCTACTATAACGTCGAAACTCCCAAGTTGCATTGGCGTGAGGTCGATAGGAAAAAGATGGTTGTTATGGTTAAATTGGCAATTGCGAAGAACAAAATCAAGAACAACGGGATCACCACTAGCAACTTCTACTGTCAAAGGCCTACCTAGTTTCGTTCTAGACATACGAAGCAATGGCTCAAAAGATAATGACACAAAACTCTTATCGGCACCATAATAAAAAAGAACAGATGTGGGTTGATTATTAATAAAGAACGTACCGTTAACCACTTCATTGTCTGCTTGTGCCTCTTGTGCATTCATGTCGAAGACTCGACCTCAAGCCTGAGCCTGAGCTGGATTCGCATTCACCAATCTTGGACATTGATTACGGTAGTGGGTCAGATCCCCACAGTTATAACAAGAACCTGGTGGGTAGTGAGGTCGTGCATCCTGATCTTGTTGCTGAGCAAGAGGCTGAGCAACTTGTTGAGCCGGGTTCTAAGCTAGCCTATTCTGATTGGCAGGAATACGGCATGTGGTAGCAAGATGACCAGGTCTTCCACAATTGGTGCATTGACGGCACTGGAGGTGCGGTTGACGATGACCGTTACATCTGTTACACAAAGGTGCATTGCCAAAATAAGGTTTCTTGGCAAGTGGTTGCGCAGGCTGATTTAGTGCAGCTTGTGCAATAACGGCGAAATTTTGGGAAGCCTTACGCTTCCTAGAACCCTTCGAGGAACCAGAATCCTTACCCTTCTTGTTTTTACCTTTCTTGCTATCCTCTTTGTCAGACGCGTGCTTCTTACCCTTGTCACCCTTTCTATGCAGCTTACCCTTCCGAACCTGCGACTCAGTCAATATCGCAGATAGCTCGATTGCCTGTCGAACTATGGTAGGGTTACTACCAGTAACGATGTCTTGTATGGAGTCAGGTAGGCCATCGATATACCTCTCGATAGCCTTCTCGAGTGGGGTAACCATTGTTGGGCATAACAAACTCAGCTCCTCATACCTATCAGTATATGCCCGGTGCTCGCCACTATCCTGCTTCAGGTCATCAAATTCCCTTTCTAAAGCTCGCAGTTCATGACGAGGACAAAACTCCCTCATCATAAGCATCCTAAGTTCAGCCAATGTTTGTGCTAAAGCAACTTATGCACCACGATCTCTCATAACCCCGTTCCACCATGTAAGCGCCCTCTTTTGGAACACGCTTGAAGCAAACTCGACCTTCCGATTCTCAGGACACAGAACGTGACGGAATGTACTCTCAACGCTCTCGAACCATTGAAGGAGCCCAGTTGCTCCCTCAGAACTACTAAACTTGAGCGGTTTTTCCGAATTGAAGCTTTTGAAGTTGCATGGAGCATTATTGTTGCTGTTGGCTTGGTTCAATTGAGCAATAAGATTTGGGAATGCAGCAGCCATTTGCTGCGCGATGAATTCTGCCAGTTCGGCATTTGGTAGTGGATTTTCGCGTCGAGGAGGCATTCTAATAGAGGGAACATGAAAGGAACGAGTGAGATGATTAGATGAAAAGAATGACATGAAACAAAAATCGACAAAAGCAAAGATGGTGGTCATTCGTTTGTATCACAAAGCAAACAAACGACACACAATGACTAATCAAAGTAAATGGGTCAAAAATAATGCTTCGCGAAGACATGCTCGCCTATAAGTGAACACCCACCCCAAGAGTTCCCAGGTAAGAGTGGCTGGTCCGATTATGTGGATTTGTACGAACACTCTAGCCTTAGACAGAAAACCCAGGGTACAGGCATTCACTCTTCCAGTTTGCACGTGTTCACACTATTTAGAACCCAAAACTTTGACGAGATTTTGAAAATTTGGAAGGCACAATGCCAAAAATCAAACTGGAAGGGTTCAAAACCATATAATAAATCATTTAAAAACAGATGATTGATTTTCAAAAATCGTTTTAGAAAATTGGGTTCTCGTTTTGGTGATCACCTAAGGATAGGTGAAGTGCATGTTTTAAAATCTAAACACAAGACAACTTTTGTTGGGGTCCTAGAAAGGTTATAGTCTAGGTCAAAGCATTACTAATAACCTAATTCCCTATAACCATTGGCTCTGATACCAACTCTTCTGTCACACCCCGACCACGTAAAACATCAAATCGTGGCGGAAACATCGGGGAGTGTTGTAACAGAATTATTGTTTCACAACCATGGCATTTAAAAGTTATGTTTTATTCATCAAACAAAGAGTTGCATTTTCTTAAAATAACTGAAACAAAGAGTACACCATATAATTAAACTAGTTCTATCTTCATTTTAAGTCTCTAAGGCACATGTCCGCCCTAGTGTGTCACGAACCTCCTAAGCAACAGCTCCTGAAAACACATGTGAAAATAGGTACATCAGCATAAAAATGCCTGTGAGATACATAGGTTTTATGAAAATAGGATTCATGACTTGAGTTTGAAGAAATGTTTAATAAATTTTAGTCATGAACCTTGTTAATTGTTTTGTTTTATAAATCATTTGAAAAACATTAGCAAAATCAGATGATATGTATATATAAAAGAATAATGTATGGTTAAATGAATAACCAAGTAAAATGAGTTTGTATAAATTGAGTTATTTGTAAAACAATATTTAAGTGAAAATATGTTGTAAATGTAATATGTATAACTGAAATGGTTTAAATAACGCTACGATATGTAATACCATAAAAGCACTTATATATAGGAAGTACCAGTGGCGTATCCACCATGCTTTTATCATACTACATGTCGCCTCGTGATGTAAATCACTTACCCAAACAAACCACCAAAATGTAATGTTTAAACCAATTGTCAAATGTTTACGAGTAAACCAAGTCTATTGTCAATATAAACCATGTAATGTATAAGCAAAAGTCATATATGGTAAGTAAAATGAGACTACTTAAACCACAAGCAAAAATGTACAAAACAAAGTAAAATAAATCAAAAGTTATGTTTTGTAAGATAAATACATGTTTTACTGATACAAACATTTATGCAGTAAGTTAACGCATACATTCAAGCCTTGAGATAGCAGGATAACCTTAGAGTAAAGATTATCGAAAAAATATTTTCGGATTCAGTCATTCCTTACATCCAAACAAACCTAGGATGTCAGGAACGGGATTTGTCAAGTCCTATGGTACCATTACTTACTACCGAGCGGCGTAGCTAATGTTAATGAATGTAATTTAGACCCGTTGAACAAACCAAATGTCATACCAAATGTAAACATGTAATGAAAGTAATGTACTAAGTATGCTAAGTTAACATACAAAGCAGAAAAGTCATGTAAATCAATGTGCTAAATATGTTAAGTTAACATACATAGCAAAAGAAGATGTAATGTAAATCAATGTGCTAAGTATGCTAAGTAAACATACATAGCAAAAGAAAATGAAATTATGTACTAATAGTGTACTAATGAACATAGCAAGTATATGATATGAAAACATGGAAAGCATGAAAATAACAAGTAGGAACATGTGTTTCACCCCAAAACGTTTGGAAAACGGTAAAAGAGGGGTCTATGTACTCACTTGAGATTGCTCAATAGACTTTAGATATCCACCAAGCAAAGCTAGAAGATCACGGAATCAAACGGCACCTAATATAGATAACTACGTTAATAAACGGACCTATTCGGAGGATCGGGTAGCATGAGGGTTCGTAAACCAAATGAGTGTAGGAATTCATGTAATATGGTTTAACAAAGCCTACATACTAAAATGAAACTTATCCTAAGTGCTTTTGACCCGTTATGACCCGTTTAGGTAGCTTATGCTACTTTAACGCGTCGTTCGCGTAAAATGCGTTCGGACCGCCTAACTAGTCCTATGACAAGTAAAGTATTCCTTAACATGTATAATATTGTTGCTAAATCAGTTTAGATGTCAATAGTTACGTTACATAGGCTTAAAATGAAATTTGGCGTAAAAAGGGTATTTTTGGTAATTTACTTAAGGCATATATACTACCTGTCATACAACTACTCAAACGATGTGACCATAAGGTATAACCTTGGAAGGTTATTCCCTATACAACTATGGTCACCTAATGTGTTTGGTCAGATCCTAATGATCGACCAAATGGGTCGGGTTCGAAAGTATAAGCGATTGATTAGATCGCTTACCTTTATGACCCTAGACAAGCATAAATCTAAAAGTGACGAGCTAAACATGTTAAAACATGTTTAACGAGGTTTGAAAACAGGTTTGGTATCAAAACAAATGGTTTTGATACCCACAAGTAGTTTGGTTACAAAATACGCGAGAATACGCATTTTGGCCGAAACTACGATTCGTCACTGAGCCTAGATAACGTGGTAATCAGTAGGTATAGTCACTAGGGACTATAACCATCGTGATTACGCTCACATTATGAAGTTCAAACGAACTTCACATTGACCATAAACTGGTCAATGCAGAAAGTCAAACGCAGTTTGACTTTAATGCTAAAAACGAATGAAAAGAACGAAGGAATACTTACAAAGGGTCCCCGCAAGCAAATCTTGATCCAAGTAGCTCAGGTATGTAGCAAAGGCTTCAACTTAGAGCATTTCAGATCAGATTTGAGTGAGGATGAATTGAAGTGGGTGGGGTATTTATAGATTTCTTAGGACCGTTAAGATCGTTCATCGAATAACATGCCTTGATCTCAACCGTACATGTGTGCCCCTTGTTTTGTGAAACCTTGGGTACCCCTAGAAATGACCCATAGCTTCAGAAATACCATTTGCAAGTGGGAAACATGGCTGGAATCAACTTTCTGCACATCTGGCAGTCTTACACGGGCTGCGTAAGGTTTAATGGGGGCTTACGCGGGCCGCCTGAGTCTTCTGATCAGCAACCAACTTTCAGAAATTGCAGAAATGGTCCCTGTTATGGTTTAAGCTCATTCCCGACATGTTTAAGGCCCGTTTAGCCAACTTTAAGGCCCTAAAATGATGCTTAAACATTGTGGACATGAAACATGCTCAAAAATATGCCGGATGTCGGTTCGTTTGGTCGTACGATCGCGATATTCGCTTAATTACGACGAAATGCGCACAAGCGCGAAAAACGATCCAAATTGCGCGACGAATGGATTTTTCTTATGCCAAACACTAAAATAAAATATTTTAATGCTTACATAAATTTTTGGATGTCCGGATGTATTCAGAACGTAAATTATGCGCGAAAATGCAAACTTATGCACTTTTTGACGCTTTTAGTCCCTGAATGAGCATAAAGTTTATTTTAGCACACCGAACCTCTCAAAACCTATTTCTAAGCTATGTAAAGGATATTTAGGGTATGTTTAACTTATGGTCATGTTCCGGAATGTCCGTTATAGTTCAAATCGGCATATTTTCGCAGTTTGTCGAATTTAGTCCCTGTAAGCGAATAGACTTGATTTTGCCATACCAAAGCCTTCAAAACTTATTTCTAAGTTATGTAAAGGTTATTTAAGGTGTGTTAAGCATATGTTGATGTTCCAAAGTATTTTTTGCGTTGAACTGATTACGTTTACGCACCAGTTTGCGTATAACTCTCCAGAAAGCAATATAGAGTTTGAAATTGAATAGAAATCAAAACATGAAAAATGTCAAACATAAACAAACAAATATTGGGATCAAATAACTTTATTTCATTGATAACTGAACTGTTTACAATGTTTACAAGCACAGATGTCACAGTCTTCCCTACTTGTGGAAATTTCGTCCCGAAATTTGTTTAGAGGAAACTCGTGAGAAAAGATGCGGATACTTCGCCTTCATTTGATCTTCACGTTCCCAAGTAAACTCAGGTCCACGCTTAGATTCCCAAGGAACTTTAACCAAAGGAACGCGCTTGCGTTTAAGCCATTTGACTATTCGGTCCATGATTTCCACAGGTTTCTCAACAAAATGTAGTGTTTTATCAACACGAATTTCGTCAAGTGGTATGTGGAGGTTCTCATCAGCTAAACACTTCTTGAGATTGGACACCTGGAAGGCTGAATGAAGATTTCCAAGTTCAGGAGGTAATTCAAGTCTGTAGGCTACCTTACCGATACTTTCGAAGATCTTGAATGGTCCAACATATCTAGGTGCAAGTTTTCCTTTCTTTCCAAATCTGATCACACCTTTCCAAGGTGAGACCTTAAGTAATACACGATCACCGACTCTTTTGACGGCTTGCGTCGTTGGTCTGCGTAACTCTTTTGACGGCTTCGAGCTCTCTGGAGGTTATCACGAACTTTCTTAACCTTATCAGTTGTCTCTAGAATGAGGTCAGGTCCACTAAGTTGAGCCTCACCTATCTCATTCCAGCAGACTGGTGAACGACATTTTCGACCATAGAGAGCCTCGAAAGGAGCCATGTTGATGCTGGAGTGATAACTGTTGTTGTAGGAGAATTCAATCAATGGAAGATGTGAATCCCAACTACCACCAAATCGATCACGCAAGCTCTCCAGAAAGCGATATAGAGTTTGAAATTGAATAGAAATCAAAACATGAAAAATGTCAAACATAAACAAACAAATATTGGGATCAAATAACTTTATTTCATTGATAACTGAACTGTTTACAATATTTTCAAGCACATATGTCACACCAAGCTTGGGATATGAGTTTTAGTAGATCTTGGTTCTTACATAAACAAACGCTATTTTTAATGGTTAAACAAGTGTAGAAACACTTGTGTAACAAGAAGGTTACATAAAGAAACATTTTTAGAAAATGTGCTTGGAAGTTGTAAACACCCAACTTCTTTAAAAATGAAGTTTCTAAAGAAGTAAATGCATTTTAAGGGGTAACTAAACCCACTACCAAGTTACTACAAGCTTTTATGAAAGTTCAAGTTCATGTTGTTATGTAAGTAGCATTACTTGGGCACTTGGTAAGTGTTAGTTAGATTGTTGATTGGTGCGATGATTTTAAAAAGAAAATGATATGCTTTGATAACATGGACACCTCCATTCTTAGGGGAAACTATAGCAAAATTTTCTAAAAATATAAACACTTAGAAAATTATTTTCTAAACAAATATTTACAAGTATGTTTAAACTATGGTTTTCAATATAAACTTTGCCATAGATTTTGTTACAAAACTACAGGTATTAAGAGGTTGGTTTTTACAAATAAAAATGGATAAATATGTATTTAGAGTATATATTTACGTTAAAGACATGATGTGTGTGAACACTTGTATACTTCGTGTATTAACTATATTATTTTACGATTCAAAATAATATGACTTGACAAAATACCAAGAAATTACAATCCAGAATATTCCCAAAAATCACAAGGGATAATTACATAAGTTACACACAAAACATTGGAAAACCAAACAAGAATGTAACTTACGAAATATTCTGGAAAATACATTTATGAGCATATTTTTGGTAAATAATATTTTGGACACCAAAAGAATGAAAATGGGATTTTCATGATTACTACAAAATCATATCTTATTTTGACAAAAAGAAAATATATTATCCTTGAGAAGTAAGAATATATTTTCTTGGAATATTTGGAAGATATATGATTTTTGAGAAAAATATATATTTTCTTGAGATACGTTATTTTTGGACAAAATGGGTTATATATTTTCTAAAGTGAGACTTGAAAATATATTGTTTTGAAAATATATATGGGATATTTATTAAGAAAATACGTACACACCGGAATGCGACGCCAATACATGGAAAGTTATGCAAAATACAAGAATACAAATATACCCATCCTTGGGAAGGATATACATGTTTAAATACTTGAGAAGTATTGAGTTAAAATATTAATTATTTTAACAAATAATTCTACACTTGAAATATTAACGAAGACACTTTGAAAACATAACTTAAAGACACTAATCATTACCAAGTCAAGGCACAACCCGCTCGTCTAATGGACCGTAGTACGCATGTAGGTACTCGTGCGCTCTAGAGGAAGCTTTGAGTTACATCAGATACAAGGGACGCAAAACATTGAGTTCATGTCCCCCTTTTCTCTTAACTGTTTTTAGTTTTATGATTTTTGGGGGTGAAATACATGTTACATACTGCTTACAAACAATTACCATGGTATGATTAGCTAAGGATAGGTACTACTAGATCACGAGAATGGGTAGGCCATTAGCTTAAGACCATTAATCCTTGTATAAGGACCGAGGGGCATGAGTGATAGATCTATTGGGTGTTGCGAGCCCCACCCATGGGCCTGCGAGTTAGCCGCATTTTGTTGATGTTTTCAAACTACATGTATTTCAGGGAACTAGTAAGTGGATTTGGCGGGCGTTGGAAGTTTTTATGCTGCGTTTGAAATAAAGATGTCATCCATGGTCTTTGGGTTTGGTCGGTGTGTTTTATTCCTGGACGAGACACGTCTCCCAATCCTTGGTGCTATTTAATATCTTTCGATGAGTCCTTAGTGATCTCATAAACATTTTGGTATGATTGTAAAACTTGAATTTGAAGTCTATGTTTTTAAACAATGTTATTATGTTTTAAACTTATTCGATGGATGACAAACCTATGGTTTTATCATATAGATGTTGTTATGATTGAATGCAATGATATTAAGAAAGTCACACCATAATCACGCTTCCGCAAAAGTCAGGGTGTGACAGCCCGAATTCGGTTTTCGACATTATATATCATTGGATTCGTCTTTTCGAGATGATTCTAACGGTGTAATTTGGTAACCACTGTTTTTGGAAATATTTTGTACGGTTTTATCAGTCTGCGACGTTTAAAATGTCAAACATGTCTACTTTGAATGAGCTTTTGAAAATGGGGCATGAGGTTGGCACTACCAACAAACCGCCTAAGATTATGATGGTGGAAAATTATTTGACATGGAAGGATCGTTTTCAATCCTTCATTGAATATCAGGACACACGCATGGGGATATGTATTGAAGATGGGTACACAAACCCAACACATGACTTTGAGGGTAGACCACATAGAACAGACTATGTGAACATGCAAGAGGCTGATAAAAAGATGTATGAGGCTGAAAAGAGAGCCTTGGCTGCAATAAAGATGTCCTTACCTGATAGCATCAAGCATACGTTCAAGAAGTACACTAATTCAAAGGATATGTGGGATGCATTAGAGAAAAGATACACGGGAAATGAAAATGTCAAGAAGAACAAAGTTAATCTACTGAAGAAGCAGTTTGCTGTTTTCAAGTACATGAAACATGAGTCACTTGAGGACATCATCACTCGATACTACTATCTGAGGTCGAAAATGGAAAATTATGAGATATATTGCTATTCTGACATATAGAAGAATGACAAGCTGCTCGATGCCTTACCTACTAAATGGGATATCTACACTCTCATGATCAAGGGAGAAGCAGATTATGAGACAAAGGAGCTGGAAGAAGTAGTTGGCAAGCTGAGAGCTTATGAGTTCAGTATGAAGAAGAAAGACACTGGATATGATCAGGTTCAAGATCCAGCGATTTACAATGGGCTTACATCTTCTTCATCTCACAACGCTTCTAGCGACTCTGCTACAACGTTTCTATCGTGTGAGAATGAGCAGGTCACAGTGAATGAGGATGGTAATGTTTGTTTTGTAGCTGCTTCAGGAGGATCAACAGGAGCCAAGAGAACATCAGCTTCTAAGCAGAGTAGTAGTACAAAGTCAATGCATATGTGTGTGAAGTCTGCTGAAGAACATCTTGCACTACTTGCTTCATTCGTTGCTTCTTGTAAGAACTACATTCATGGGAAGATATCCGATCCTGCTACTTTAGATGAAGATTATGATCAGATTGACCCTGATGATCTAGAAGAGATGGATTTACAATGGCAGATGGCCATGATTTCAAGGAGAGTCAAGAGGTTCATGAACAGAACAGGAAGGAAGTTTGTAGGGAGGACTGTTGGTTTTGACAAGACCAAAGTGAGGTGCTTTAACTGTCAAAGTTATGGGCATTTCGCTAGGGAATGTCAAAAACAAAAGCAAGAGACTTCAAGTCAGAGTTCAAAAAACAGGAATGCATCAAACAATTCTAGCTCAAAGGCTTTGATCTCTACAGCACGAGAAGGCTCATATGATTGGAGTATTCATTTAGAAGATAATGAGAATACCACTCAGGCATTCATGGCAGAGATAGTGCCAGTTGATGATGATGGAGCTACTGTGGGAGATGCTGAAGCAAAAGTGGATGCGTAGGTGAAGATAGAGAATAAAGCTGAAGAAGAAAAGGGTGATCAGACAACAGATGCTGAAGAGGAAAAGCAAAAGTCTGATCATGAAAGGGAAGCTGAAGAAAAGGATGCTAAATATAAAAGAATGGAAGCTCAGCTTGCGGCTCTCATGGCCAACCTTGACAAACAAACAGGAGAGGTACAGTCTAATTCTGTGTGTTTAAAATGTCGTGAACTACAGGGTGAGGTTGACAGATTAACAACACAAAACCAAAGTCTGGTAAGCGAGACGTCTAATATAAAAGAATCAAACTTTTTTGCTAAAAGAAACGAATCTTTATACTTGAAGAAAATAAACGGTTATGAAAGTGAAATTGAAGTTGTAACCTGCAAATTAAATGAAAAAATTCAAGTCATAGACTTAGCTCATGACATGAAGGTTGAGAAAACAAAAGAGATTTCTGAAAAATGCAAAGAGTTGTCAGATGCACAACTCAAAATTGTTGAACTTGAAAAGAAACTAAGTCAATTCAGAGATTCGTCTTTTGTAATGAAACACATGATGGGTGGGTTAAAGAAGAGTAATGACAAGACTAGTGTGGGATTCAAGGGCTTTAATGAAGCCCCACCTCCTCTTAGTCATGATTATTCATTCCTGCTTGATGAAGATGAGCTAACAGACTTTATGTCAACAGCACCAAGTAGTTTCGTGTCAAGTCAAAGTGATGGGTCTGAGAGTGATAATGCTAAGAAGAACAATAACAGGGAACATTTCAGAAAGAAAAATCACCTCCTAAGAGCAAAAATCAAACTTTTGTTAAAAAGATTAATTTTGTTCAAGGTAGTGATTTGAAAAACAAAACCACTGTTATTGAAAAAGAATCAAATGTAGAGTTTGCAAAAAATAAGAACATAGAAAAATCTGAAATTAAGCAAACTGAAGAAAATCCTAACAAGGCATCATCATTGTCATCTGATGAGGAATCTGGTTTAAGGACTTCAGCTAAGCAGTCTTCGAAAAGGAGATCGTGCTTCAGGTGTCACACCAAGGGACATGTAGCTAGCTGCTGTCCTAACAAAAAGAGTGAAGCACAAGTGAGTGAGAAACAGAGAGGGAAATCACCTAAGAAGAAAGGTGATAATGAGGAGAAAGTTGCAAATTCTCCAAAGAAATCTGCGCCTAAGCAACCAGAGAATGTTGCTGTTGGTGTAGATAAGGCTAAAAAAGGAACTCCACAAGTTCCTCGTTTTCAAAGAAATCAACCAAGATTTCAGCCTAAATCTCCACCAGGCAGATATGAGAGACCTAGAAGCAGTTCCCCAAGAATGAACAATAATAATTCAAATAATTTTAGAAGTCAAGGTCAATATCAAAATCGATACCAGAGTAATGGTGGTCGAACTTTTTATAACAATGGCTTTAGAAATTATAAGAATCATGCTTCTTGGAATCAACATTCAACGTACCAAAATCAAAATTTTCAAAGGTCAAATAGTCCAAACACATTTAGGAATCCTCAAGACCAAAGACCTAGTGGAAATCAAAATCAAATTCCATCAACAGGTCTGAGATCCAAGACTCCAGTTAGGAGTAACGGATATTGGATGGATGTTCCAGTAGTTGGTGAATTTGGACGACCCAAGACCATTAAGGCTTGGGTCCCCCAATCTAACTAATTTTTGGTTGGTGTGTGCTGGAGCTGCTAAGGAGGATTATCAACTTATGGTATGTTGATAGTGGCTGCTCCAGACACATGACAGGGGATGCGAGATTGTAGACTGAATTTGAAGAATATGATGGTGGAAAGGTGAACTTTGCGGGTGCTAAAGATGGTAGAATTACAGGACGAGGAAATGTGACCAATGGGAAGATCACACTGGACAAAGTGAATTATGTTGAGCAGCTTAAGCACAATCTGATGAGCGTGTCACAAGTCTGCGACAAGGGTCACTCGGTCCATTTTACCAAGAATGAAGCATTAGTGTTGAAACCAGGTTTGGTGATTCCGGAAGATTGGATAGTAATGAGAGCGCCAAGGAGAAATGACACTTATGTCATGGACATGGGTGCTAAGGATCCAACTGCTGTGGTGGCGTGTTTACTATCAAAAGCATCTGAAGCTGAATCGATATTGTGGCACAGACGCTTGGCCCATATTCACTATCGAAAAACGAATTACCTTGTTAAAAATGAGTTAGTGAAAGGGGTTCCAATGCAGAGGTTTCAAGTGGAAGATAAATGTCTTCCATGTCAAAAGGGTAAACAACATAAAAAACCTCACAAATCAAAAACAGTAAATTCCATAGATGCCCCTTATGAATTACTTCACATGGATTTATTCGGTCCAGTGAACGTGAGGAGCATAGGTGGAAAGTACTATTGTTTAGTTGTTACAGATGATTACTCACGATATTCATGGGTTTTCTTTTTAGGTACAAAAGATGAGATGGCGAAGATGCTGATAGATCTTTTTACGAAATTGGAAAACGTCCATGATGCAAGGATCAAGAGGATAAGGAGTGATAATGGCACGGAGTTCAAGAATCGAATTCTGGATCTCTACTGTCTTCGAAAGGGAATTGAACATCAATATTCTGCTCCTTATACACCTCAACAAAATGGAGTCGCTGAGAGGAAAAACAGGACGTTGATTGAAGCCGCAAGGACGATGCTTTCAGATTCAAAGCTACCAATTCTTTTCTTGGGAGAAGCTGTGAATACAGCTTGCTACGTCCTAAACAAAGTTTTGGCTGTTAAACGTTTTAATAAAACTTGTCATGAATTGATGTTTAACAAGAAACCAAACTTGGATGGCTTTAAACCATTTTGATTACCCTGCACCATTGTGCGAAATAAAGATAAACAAAAATTTAGTTGAGGTGGCTGACGATGGCTACTTTCTAGGTTACGTGCCTGGCACACCGAATAAAAGGGTTTTTAATCTAAAAATTGGTAAAATTGAGGTTGTTTACAATGTTGAAATTACTACATACAAACCTCATCAATCAATGAGTGGTCCAGCTATATTATATGATTATGATAGTGTTTTTAAATCATTTAATATTCCTGAGTTTCCAAATGCAGATGATTCTCAGTTGATTCAAACAGTGATAAGTGAAGACGATGAAGGCGAGTTCATGCCTAGATCGAATGTTGATATGACAGATGCTACGGAAACTTCCCAAGGTGCTACTGATCTTGATTCAAGCGATAGTGAACCTGAACCCAATCAGGGGGAGGATTTCATTAATCCATTTGTGGATCAGAACATTCAGGGGGAGGTTGGATCAAACCTGGGTGACAATCTAGAAGTCAATGCTGTTGCTACTACACGACCACATAGAGATCATCCAGTTGACATGATACTTGGGGATCCTACTACAGGTGTTCAGATAAGAAGAAGCATAGCAGCGAATTCTGGGTTATTTGTTTTGATTGAGAAGACTGGGATTGTGAACGAGTGCTTGTATAGTTGCTTTATTTCCCAAGAGGAGCCGAAGAACATTCATATGGCTCTTAAAGACAATTCATGGGTTGAGGCTATGCAAGAGGAATTGGCCTAGTTTGCTAAGTTGAAGGTTTGGGAGTTAGTTGACCTTCCTAAAGGTGAAAGAAAAATTGGCACTAAATGGGTATTTAGGTGCAAGAAGGATGAAAGAAGGATAGTAACGCGAAACAAAGCTCGATTAGTTGTCAAAGGTTACAATCAGCAAGAAGGGATAGATTACAATGAGGTGTTTACACCAGTGGCAAGGTTGGAGGCAATTTGTTTGTTTCTAGCTTTCGCTTCATTCAAGGGATTTAAAGTTTACCAAGTAGATGTGAAGAGTGCATTTCTTTACGGGAAAGTCCAAGAAGTGGTGTATGTCTCACAACCAGATGGGTTCGTTGATCCAGATTATCCAGATCGGGTGTACAAACTTAATAAGGCTTTGTATGGATTACATCAAGCTCCCAGGGCTTGGTACGAGACACTGTCTACACATCTGATCAAGAATGGTTTTGAAAGAGGTCAAATTGACAGTACACTTTCCATCAAGAGGAAGAAGGGAGATTTTCTGCTGGTACAGGTGTACGTGGATGACATCATCTTTGGGTCATCAGACGAGAGCATGTGTAAATAGGGCTGTTCATGAGCCGAGCCGAGCCAGGCCAAGCTCGGGCTCGGCTTGATTATAAACCGAGCTGGCTCGGCTCGGCTCGGATTTGAAACCGAGCTAAAAATCTAAGCTCGGGCTCGGCTTGGTTTTAAACCGAGCTAGCTCGGCTCGGCTTGGTTTGGCTCGATTTTATAAAAAAAAACTAATATATACCTCTTAAAATTTAATAGCCTAAAATATTATTCAATAATTTAAAAGAATATATTCAAAATAAGTTCAACCTAATACAATTCAAACCAAAATCAAGTTTAACAACGCAAAATAAGTTTTAATTTCAATAAAATACAATATTAGTTCATTAGTATGGTAATCAATCTTCAAATATGCCATAAATATCAAATTACAAACCTATATACTTGTAAATAATAATCAGTTTTTTTGTAATATATTATAATGTATATAAAATTAGGTAAATAAGTAAAATACAAATGCGCTTATCGTACGATACGTACGCGATTATCCCAGCCGTTCGATCAGGTGCAGATCTGGTGCGAATTCAATACATATCGCATATGAAAAAATGGTTAGCATGGGGTAGTGTGAAAAATGGCATGGGGTGTGTAGATGGACAAAATCGCATGTGGAAGATTTGAATATCGCATGTGAAAAAATGGCATGGGGTAATGTGAAAAATGGCATGGGGTGTGTAGAATCGCATGTGGAAGATTGAATATCGCATGTGAAAAAATGGCTAGCATGGGGTAATGTGAAAAATAGCATGGGGTGTGTAGAATCGCATGTGGAAAATTGAATATCGCATGTGAAAAAATGGCATGGGGTAATGCGAAAAATGGCATGGGGTGTGTAGAATCGCATGTGGAAAATTGAATATCGCATGTGAAAAAATGGCATGGGGTAATGTGAAAAATGACATGGGGTGTGTAGAATCGCATGTGAAAAATTGAATATCGCATGTGAAAAAATGGCTAGCATGGGGTAATGTGAAAAATGGCATGGGGTGTGTAGAATCGCATGTGGAAAATTGAATATCGCAAGTGAAAAATCTGTGTGTGTTACTGTTCATCTTCTTCCATTGTTGGTCGATCATTGTCAGTCTTCTTCCGTTTGACCCTTACAACTCCCAAATTAGTAGTTCTTACTATCGATATCGCACTAATAGGAACGAAGGGAGGTTGGGGAAGAAGATTTTCAGGTTTTTGAATTTGATTTAGGGTTTGATTTTGAACCATCATCGGTCAATTACAGAGATTTATGACCTCGCAATGACGTTTTTAACCTTCCTGGTATGATTTAGATATATTAAAATGATTATTTTAATCATTTAAATTAGTTTCGCCTGCGTTTGATCGATTGAAGATCGTACGGCTGAGGGCATTGCGTACATAATGTATGATAAGAGGTATTGTACGTTAACCGGCCTCTATAAAATTAAAACTTATTATAAGTAAAATAATTCGAGCTAAACCGAGCCGAGCTACAAACCGAGCCGAACCGAGCCAGCTCGGCTCGTTAAGAGCCGAGCCGAGCTAGGCTCACTTTCTAACCGAGCCAAGCCGGCTCGGCTCACTTTTAAACCGAGCCAAATCGAGCGAGCTTTTTCCGAGCTAAATCCGAGCGAGCTTCGAGCGAGCTCCGAGCCGCGAGCTTTTTGAACAGCCCTATGTGTAAAGAGTTCGAGCAGGTGATGAAGAGCAAGTTCAAAATGAGCGCTATGGGTGAGCTGTCTTAGATTCTAGGATTACAAGTTGAACAGAAGGAGGATAGGATGTTTATTCATCAAACAAAGTATATGTATGACATTTTGAGTCGGTTCAAAATGAATGATTGCTCTACTTTCAACACACCCATTTGCGAAAATCACAATCTTGGCCCATATCATGAAAGTATTGAAGACGTTGATCCAACTCAATACAGGGCAATGATTGGTTCTCTAATGTACTTGACTGCTTCAAGACTAGACATCATGTTTGCTGTATGTCTGTGTGCCAGATATCAGGCGAATCCGAAGGAGTCACACATGAAAGCGGTGAAGCGTATTCTTCGTTACTTGAAGGGGAAACCTAAACTTGGGTTATGGTATCCAGCTGATAGTGATATGATTTTTGTTGCTTACACTGACTCAGGCTTTGGAGGATGTAAGTCGAACAGAAAGTCTACAGCAGGTGGTTGTCAGTTCTTAGGAGGCAGGATTGTGTCTTGGCAATGCAAGAAGCAATCTTGTGTGTCTAGCTCTACGTGTGAAGCTGAATATATTGCTGCAGGTAGCTGCTGCTCTCAGGTTCTCTGGATTCAACAGCAGATGCACGATTACAGTTTGGATTTCACTCGTACTCCTATTATGATAGACAATAATGCCACAATTTCTATAACAAATAATCTCGTTAAACACAATCGCACAAAACATATTGACATTCGTCATCATTTTATACGGGATTGTGCTGAAAAGAGACTAATTGAATTATATCGAGTCGTCACACTAGATAACCTGGCAGATCTTTATACTAAAGCTTTTGACATGGCTCACTTTGAACATTTAGTCAAACTCAACGGGATGAGGAATCCTGAATAACTGGTTTTTCATAAGAATTTTGTAAATAGTTTACTGTTTTCTTAAAAATAAAAAATACAAAAACATTGAAAAATCAAAAACATAAAAAATAGAAAATAAAAAATGAGTTATCACTGTGTGAAAAAGAAGAAATGATAGTACATCAACATGTTAGACTGTCACACTCAACCTGAATTAAAATTGCTTAAGTGTGATAGCAGCTTCATCATATGATGTACCAGTAGGCAAAAGCATGAAATAATCAACTTACCAATGTGATATAAACCTAAACTAACTAAAAATATGAGTGGGGAACACATCAGTGGTGTATGGTTTAATGACCTTAAATCTTGCTTTGATAGATTGCCAAAATCTGAAGTTTTGGGTCTTCATACTGTTATTTCATCTGGGGATATCAGGGTTGTCCTTCTGCTGCATCCAGATACATGCTGACCTAGGCACAACCAGGATATCTTAAAAGAGCAAAAAATGCCAAAACCCATAAATGAAGAAGCTCTCCTAGAGAGTCATTCAAAATGTGCAAAATGCATAAACCGTACCAAAAATGGTATTGGTCTCTTTGCTGTACGGAAGTACTGACCTGATCACCAATTATCTAAACGTTGAAAAACAAAACGGATGAATTTAGTATACTCACCTACTACGATGAATCTTTGTGCATACCTTGATCGCGAGGGTATATCCTGAAGTGGGACACACTAGTATATCAGTAATAATATTACCTTAACGTATCATACGGTAATGGTACTTGAAATGTTCATGCATTTTGTTTAAGTGGACAAACATACTGGTAATCGTCTTGGACTGCTTTTCACGAAAAATTATATAAAGAATTATCTAAAAGTGTGAACGGTCTATAATTGTACGCTTTATGGTAATTGGGTTACACAAAATTTCCGCAGCCGCACACTTCTTTATTATTTGGCTGTTTGGGCTCGGCCCAAGATCCTTCACACCGGTGCATCGATACATGACCCAAATGAAGCCCAAAAGCTAGGCCCGATTGGCCCTTGTTTGCGCATACACACATAAGGTTCGTGTGTAACCTCCGTAGTGAGAAAAATCATATGGTAACACATCAACCCTAGCATCCTCTCGATCTCTTCTTCTCTTTGGATCTGGTGGCAGCTCATTCACTCTCGAGAATCCCCTTGATGCTACCTAGAATTCGGTTAGTACATGATCACAATTGTTTGATTTAATCCCTTGAAATGGTTTAGTGATATGATGATGCGATAAATTGATTGGTGACTGTTGTTAAATGATGCTTGAGTTACGAGTTCATGTGGTAGTAGGGTAGGTGATGAACACCTTGTGGTAACCAACTGATGGATCTAAACTAGATGCATGATTCTTGTGATCGATAATCTGTTAGGAATCATATATAGAATAGGTTTGTTAGCAAGAATAAAACTGAGGGCTGTGTGATGCGTGTTTCGTGAACAATTAAATTTCTAAACTAATGATTATGAATTATGATCAAATGTGATAGTGTATTGTTATTTGGTAAATTGTGATGCGGATTTAGAGATTGAACAAGCTAGTTGGTTCGAATAGAACATTGTTATAATGATCATAAATTGTAAGTTCATGATACTAGTGTAAATGTTATGCATAGATTCGATTTGAATGATTGCCATGTGATACTAACTGTTGAATAATATTTGAAAGATAATTAGGGTTCTTGTGAATCAAAGGGTGTAGCTGTTTGATCTATTTTGAATGTAGATAGGGTGTATACGAGAAATCAGGAAAGTAAATGATAGAAGTTGTAACTGATTGACCAATGATTGTGGCATGTGTAACTGGTCACCCGAAATTAATGGCATGACCCTTGATCGCACAAGGTGAATCAATCGCACAACATCTAGTGTAATCGCACAAGTGCCTTGTGATCGCACAACCCATTTAGGCTAACTGATATTGGGCCTTGCACATTATATATGGATCGCACAAGATAGACTAGTCGCACAATATAGTCCAGTCGCACAAGTCTAATTTGTTCGCAGAAGTAAGGCTTGATCGCACAAGCCTGACGGACCGCACAAGTTTGTTGGGCCAGGAATTGACTCGGCTGCACACTATCAACGAATTGTGCGACTTGCTTTCACACACAAACACCGGCCCAATCCCTCAATCGCACAACTTGGGCTGAACAGTTTAAGTAATCGGTTATGATATTTGCACACTTGAATATCTATTATTCTGAACTACTACGTTGTTACATGGTTGTGAACTTGCATATCCATTTGATTGAGAACTGAACTAACAATACGAGCTATGGTGAATTATGAACATGTGCTGCTATGAATTGTTGAGTAACGTGATCTCTTGTTACAACTGGCATAATGATGTATGATTATGTTTACAGTACTTGTGCAATGTAAAAGTGGAATATGTGATTCATGTGTATAAGAAACTAATTTGCCAAGGGTAACCACATTAGGATTTGGTTGATTAATATGGAACAAGCAACTTTACATACCGAGCAATCACAGGTGAGTTCACTGCTCTTTTCCAAGCATGCATCCCGGAGAGGGATATCGGGTAACGTTCCGGGGAGGAATGTCAGGTTATTGGGATGTTTGTTATTATACTCAGTTTCTATCATATAAGACACCTTACATCTCCCGATAGTTGCCGGGGAGGCAACGAGGTTATTAGTTGATAGCGCTATTAGGACGGGCGTGAACTAATTACCTTGACCACTTGACCAATGCTTTGATAGAGGCATTGGGGTTGGGCAAATACATCTTGTAGCCATTTGCGGTAATCGAGTTAATAACATCATCAAATCAAATCAAATCAAATTTGTGAAACGTTTTAATCTAGTAACTGGTATCTAAACACGTTAACAAAACTTTGAACTCACCAGCGTCGTCTGACACACTTGTCTGCATGCTTGCAGGTCTATAGGTTGATATCATTTGGAACTTGCTATCTGGGATGCTGGAGTAGTCATGGGTCGAGATACTTGGAATTGCAATACAAACATAATGGTTATGTACACATGGTTTATGAAATACTTAACAAATGAGTTATGCTTCCTCTGTATACAATGAATGATATGTAACGTTTTGTAATACTTTATGTTAATAATTGAAAGCTTTATTTAAATATATGTATGAGTTCCATGTGATTGGTGGCTAAGATCCTCGTACGTCACACGCCCGCGGCGTTTCCGCATGTGGTATTTTGGGGGTGTGACAGTTTGGTATCAGAGCCACTGGTTATAGTGAACTTGGTTTTAAAAATGTTTTCATAAAACCAGACTATAACCGAACAGTTCTGAATACGTGAATATGACCATGACACTCAGCTCCAGATTGCAAGGTTCGTCTTTCTCACTTGTTGCATACATTACATGACTAGTACACAATTGTTTATGACGCAACATACGAACACAGACTCGTCACTATAGCATGATTACATGAATTTCCTGCTTACATTATGCTGCGTTGATAGCATGTCGTAGTCCTTAGATTCTTGTGATCTTATCGTTTTGATAACCTCTGTTTGGCATTCGAGTTTGAGGAACCATTTGACATGAGTTAGGAGGAGCTGAGATGAGCATGCAAATCACAATATTATTATGGGTGCACACATAATAATAATGTGAGGTGCATGCGAGTCCCAGTGAAGCTTAACAAGTGAAAAAGGGGTTCAGTTCCGTTATTTGATTAATGTGAAACACCATAGTCTATAAGAGTCATAACAGTAGTTGTCTCTTACTAGAACGTGACCTTTTCACTCCTCTCTGAATCTTTACGACTCTCGATGCTATCGAGTATTACCTGAACACCCATCTGAACGTCTAGCGAACTGTGTAGAATGTTAGGTGCTTATACGAACGTCCCTGAGTTGGATGTTGCAGCGTTGGATGATTGGTCTATACCTTTCTCACTTTTCTTCATTTGCTGGAACTTGACGTATGGACGCCTTAGATCCCGAAGTGCGAACACGTCTGTAATACTTTAGCAACATACCGTGTATTACTCAGTCAACCTGTAAGAACAATGGACGAGAAGATGAGCGTAGTACTTTACCGCCCTCAATATTTGGATGACCCCGATTACCGGCAACGAACACCAGCAAACTAACTTCAATCGAATCCTTAACCCTAGTCAATGACTTATGGGAGTCAACTCTCACGAAATAATCGGGACATAAAACGGTGGCAATTGACTATAGTGAGGTATGGTGTACGACTGCCAGCACGAGTAGTGTCTTAGGACGTGACGCGGAATGTAAAAGATGGACCTTGTCGGCGAAAGATTGTAGGGCTCTGTTTCAAGTAACGACATTAGAGGCAACAATCTCGGTGACATCAAGGTACTCGTAATCGTGGCCTACCGTATGGAAACAAAGGTGACTTCGGCAAGGATTGACTGTTATTAAGTCAAAGTGTCAACAACCAAGGGAACGACGACAATATTGGGAATCCACGTGACTGTAACAACACTAGAAGTGGTACTCATGGAAGGGCATTTAGGATCGGCATGGGCGATGCCAGGATTATAGCAACACGGTGGCTTGCACGTTCTTGGTAACAAATCGCTTCGTCTCTGTTTTGCTTAACCCTAATGTTTTTGAAACTGAACCTGTCGTGGAATCGGCTGATGACAAGACAAATGGAACCTCATACGTTTGTGGGATGCAAACTCGACCTCGTGGGACAAGTGCTCGACATCGACCTTCCTACTACTATCCTTAATGGTTATGATGCAGTAGTTAGTGTGGATTGGTTATCCAGAGATCGCGTAGATAGACCCTGCGAGGAGAAGATTTTGCATATCCTTCTCCTTAGTGGAGGATCGTTGTCTGTTCTAAAGCGTTAGAGTGGTGCAAGGGTTAGCGCCATCCTAGCTATGAAGGCCCAGAAGTGTCTACGGAAGGATTATTCCGCTATGTTAGCACTCGTTACTGATGTTAAGGCTAAGGAAAAGAGGACCGAGGATCCACCAATTGTTCGTGATTTCTCCCTATGTGCTATCAGAAGAACTATCAGGATTGATTACCTTCACATCGTTAGGTGGAATATCAGGTCGGTATCATGTCAGAAGCAACCCTTATTACTAGTACTCCTTGTTGTCTCACATCAGGAAGGTGACAGGAACCGCTTAATCAACTTCAGGAACTGTTGGACAGGAGCTTTAACGGACCTAGCTTTTCGCTTTGGGGAGCCTCAGTTATGTCCATGAAGACAAGCCTTTTCGTATGTGTACTGACTATCGAGAACTCAACAAGGTGGCAGTCAAGAACCGTTTGCCTCGACCACGTATTGACAACCTGTCCACTAGTTGCGAGGGGCAAGTTTTCATTCGAGGATTGACTAACGAGCGAACTATCATCAGATGGAAGTGCAAGGGGAGAATGCTTTTTGAACGCCCTATCGGACGCAATGCGGCCAGTGTGACTTTGAGTTAATCAACACACCAGCAGCTTTATGGACCACATGAATCGACCGTGTTTATCAATGACATTTTGGATCATTTCCAGGAGAAAGAAACACCATGGGCGTCATTTGTATCTTATTTTAGAGCTCCTGAGGGAGAAGCCACTCCGTGCGAAGTCCTGTTAAAAAGGTAACTTCCGAATTCAAGAGGTACGTTTTGGTCATATAAGATCCATTTTGTTAGAAACTGATCGACACCAAAGATCCCTTCGAGTATGCAACAAATTCTTGGCCTCACTAGATACTATCGCAGATTCATCACAAGATTTTCGAAGATCGCGCAGCTTAAATCTTTTTAGCACAGCAGGGTGGTGCTGTGTTCATGGAAGCAAAACAGGAAGACATCTTTACAGCTTTCGGATCCCAACTCTGCAATGCACCGAGCATCGTCTTTACCTAAGGGTACGGGTGATCTAGTGGTATCCCATGATGCTCTGAATCAGAGTCCCAATTACACACCGATGTAACACGAGAGAGTGATGACTTACGTAATGGAGTTATAAAGAGGAACTGCACGACATACAACCTGCGGTGGAAACCGTGGTCTTTGGATTTAAGTTGTAGGCATTACTTGGACGGTACCAAATGCACTACTTAGACCGATCACAAGGGCCTCCCGTATACCGTTGTTTCGTAAGAGCTAAAACACGTAATGACATCACTGGATGGAACTTCTGAATGATCGCGACTGTGAAACCCGAGCATGCACGAGCTTTGCAGCTCACTATCGACTCTAACTTACCTGATCTGACTCGCCCTGTTCAAACTAGAGAACCGAAGGAAGAGGATTTTCAAGTTGAACCCATGCGGGGCATGGAGAAGCAACCTTGGCAGGTCAGACGATATCCGCTACCTCATGGAACGAATGTAGATTTCATTATACAGTAACTGTAGGAAATTTATGTTGAACAAAGAACACCGGCCTCGATATTCTAGTTGTCTGGGTGTTGATGATAGATATTCAGATCTATAAATCTTGAACTGGTGATCGGGCATGAAGGCTCACATAGCTATGTATATGAATGATAGTCGACTTGTGGGAAAGTCAAGGTGAAGTATCAGCAACCAGCAACACCCGCATGGAAACAAGAACATACTGCCATGGATTTTGTCGCTAGTCTACTTGCAACTCAGAGCGGAATCAGTATCACCTGGGTGATCGTTGATTGTCTCATGAAACCAGTATACCCTATTGCCATCAAGGAAATTGGCGAGTCTTCACAGGTGTGAATGTTCCTCTGGGAGAGGCGTTTTTAGGCACGAGGTGCCAACTCCTTTTACCCCTGATTTTGATCCATGCTTGATGTATGACAGGCAATACACCACACTCTTGGCTCACGTCTAGTCATGGGAATTGCTTATCACCATAGGACAAACGGACAGAATAAACAAACCATCCTGACACTCGAAGACATGCTGCGAGCATGTGTGTGATTGACTTAGTAAAAATTTGAAAGGACACATACCTCTGGCTGAGTTCTACCATAGCAGTTACCATTCTAAGTATTCAGACAGCTCTGTTTGAGGCATTACATGAGCAGTAACGTTAATCTCCTTGTTGGATTAGGGTGGGTGACAACCTAATCACAGGTCTAGGATTTGTACTCGATACTCTTGGGAAGATTGCTTGGATTGGAAGTCGTTTAGCGGCAACGATTAACTGTCAGGAAAGATGAAAAGCTTAGGAAACACTGGGAGTTTGTTGTAGGCGGTCGTATTAAGTTGAAAATCTCACCCGGGGAGGGTGTGGTACGCTTGGGAAGCATGGCAAGCTTAATTTACGTCATGTTGAGTTATTCAGAATTCTGGAAAGAATTGGTAACGCCGTATACAAACTCGAGTCATCCGACGAATTGGGTAACATGCATGATATCATTTATGTCTCGGACCTAAGGCAGTGGTTGCCCGATGAAACGCTTGTGATACCCCTATTAGAGTCTGAGGTTAATGACAAGTTGCAGTGGTTGAGGAATCTACTGAAATCGTGGACTAGGCCATCAAGATTCGTTGGCATAGTCGAATTCCAATCGGGAGAGTTCTTTGGAACTCAAGGCGTGGACCGGAGTTCATGTAGGAAAGTAATGATCGGAGTAAGCTCTAGCGTCCTCAGTTGTTTAAACGGTTGCATCAACTTCTGATATCACTGGTAAATTTTGGGACGAAATTCCCTTTCATGTTGGGGATGATGTGGCACCCAAAGAAAAATCCCAAGTCATCCTGATCCATTGATCCACCTCTGTGAGATCGACGTTTTACATTTATGAGATTTCTTTCAAATTTTGGGATGAAATTTCTTTCAAGTTGGGGATGATATGACAATCCGTAATTTCCAGGGTCCTTCATTTTACTGACTCTTCGTCTCGCGTCGTGTGTTACCTGAACGTTATATATTTGAAATTGGATTATAAGTGAATGGCTATGAGTTTAACTGGGTAATGTGAGAATGGTCTATAATTGTACGCTTTATGGTAATTGGGTCACACAAAACTTTCCGCAGCCGCACACTTCTTTATTATTTGGCTGTTTGGGCTCGACCCAAGATCCTTAACACCGGTGCATCGATACACGACCCAAATGAAGCCCAAAAGCTAGGCACGGTTGGCCCTTGTATGCGTATACACACATAAGGTTCGTGTGTAACCTCCGTAGTGAGAAAAATCATATCGTAACACATCAACCCTAGCATCCTCTCGATCTCTTCTTCTCTTAGGATCTGGTGGCAGCTCATTCCCTCTCGAGAATCCCCTTGATGCTACCTAGAATTCGGTTAGTACATGATCACAATTGTTTGATTTAATCCCTTGAAATGGTTTAGTGATATGATGATGCGATGAATTGATTGGTGACTGTTGTTAATTGATGCTTGAGTTATGAGTTCATGTGGTAGTAGGGTAGGTAATGAACACCTTGTGGTAACCAATTGATAGATCTAAGCTAGATGCATGCTTCTTATGATCGATAATCTGTTAGGAATCATATATAGAATAGGTTTGTTAGCAAGAATAAAACTGAGGGCTGTGTGATGCGTGTTTCGTGAACAATTAAATTGCTAAACTAATGATTTTGAATTATGATCAAATGTGATAGTTTATTGTTATTTGGTAAATTGTGATGCGCATTTAGAGATTGAGCATGCTAGTTGGTTCGAATAGAACATTGTTATAATGATCATAAATTGTAAGTTCACGATACTAGTGTAAATGTTATGTATAGATTCGATTTGAATGATTGCCATGTGATACTAACTGTTGAATAATATTTGAAAGATAATTAGGGTTCTTGTGAATCAAAGGGTGTAGCTGTTTGATTTATTTTGAATGTAGATAGGGTGTATACGAGAAATCAGGAAAGTAAATGATAGAAGTTGTAACTGATTGACCAATGATTGTGGCATGTGTAACTGATCACCCGAAATTAATGGCATGACCCTTGATCGCACAAGGTGAATCAATCGCACAACATCTAGTGTAGTCGCACAAGTGCCTTGTGATCGCACAACCCATTTAGGCTAACTGATATTGGGCCTTGCACATTATATATGGATCGCAAAAGATAGACTAGTCGCATAATATAGTCCAGTCGCACAAGTCTAATATGGTCGCACAAGTAAGGCTTGATCGCACAAGCCTGACGGACCGCACAAGTTTGTTGGGCCTGGAATTGACTGGGCTGCACACTATCAACGAATTGTGCGACTTGCTTTCACACACACACACACACCAGCCCAATCCCTCAATCGCACAACTTGGGCTGAACAGTTTAAGTAATCGGTTATGATATTTGCACACTTGAATATCTAATGTTCTGAACTACTACGTTGTTACATGGTTGTGAACTTGCATATCCATTTGATTGAGAACTGAACTAACAATACGAGCTATGGTGAATTATGAACATGTGCTATTATGAATTGTTGAGTAACGTGATCTCTTGTTACAACCGGCATAATGATGTATGACTATGTGTACAGTACTTGTGCAATGTAAATGTGGAATATGTGATTCATGTGTATACGAAACTAATTTGCCATTGGTAACCACGTTAGGATTTGGTTGATTAATATGGAACAAGTAACTTTACATACCGAGCAATCACAGGTGAGTTCACTGCTCTTTTCCAAGCATGCATCCCGAGGAGGGATATCGTGATTCGTTCCGGGGAGGAATGTCTTGTTATTGGGATGTTTGTTATTATACTCAGTTTCTATCATATAAGACCCCTTACATCTACCGATAGTTGTCGGGGAGGCAACGAGGTTATTAGTTGATAGCGCTATTAGGATTGGCACCCTCACACCATACCGGGGAGGACGGACGTGAACTAATTACCTTGAACACTTGACCAATGCTTTGATAGAGGCATTGGGGTTGGGCAAATACATCTTGTAGCAATTTGCGGTAATCGAGTTTGTAGGATCGTGAGACGACCTAACGAGTCGATCAGAAGAATGCTCAGACAGAATCAGAGGCGGAATTCATTGATTATGTCTTTGTTTAGCTTGTATTCACTATTAAATGTCTTGTTTATTGATCTTGAAGCAATTACAGCATGGAGACACTTCGACAGCACCTCGGCGTCGGAATCAAGAAGGTTACAAATGAAATCGCATCAAGGGTATTTATAGGGATTGCTATCCCATTTGAAAGTGGCATGACATGCTTCAAACAGAATGGTACTTTTCAAACGGAATGGCACTCCTCAAACGGAATTAGCTCAATCACATCTAAAACCTACCCTATTTCTTGTATAACGCACCCTGATCTAATACTTCTAACGTAAGACTCGATATAAGACGAAGTCGACAGACGTATGCACTAACAGACTCCCCCTCGGATGTTGACGAGTCTGAAGTATCGAGTCTTCTCATTCTTCAGTCTTTACCGGTCTTCGGGCTCTTTCACAATCTGAGACTCGAACGAAGATGAAGTTAAAAGACAACTGCACCAACAGACTCCCCCTTGAACGTTGACGGAATCTTCAGTGAGAGTCTTCATCATGACGACTCTTCAATCTTGATCAGTCTTTTTTTTCTTTCTTATCATGTACCCGTATCTTCTCTTTGGCTCTAACCTCATCAGACTCCCCCTTTCATCATGATGGGATCGCTGTCTGGAATTAGCTATCACCTTAAGATCACATCCTGGCTTTAATTCTATTTAGCTCAACTCCTGCACACATTTTCTCACCAAAACATAAGTTTTCACTTAAATCAATAAGAAAAACTTACTAGTAATAGTTACATCAAGTTTGTTGATACACGATGTCTAAAGCCTACGTCATAAGTCTAGGGTCTAAATATGTCAAGTTTGTAAAGTGTAGAAGTCTAAATGTAAGTTTATTTTAGTTTGTAAAGGTTTCGCTTGTAGGGGTCATGATGTAAGCCTCAAGCGAAATCACATGATAAGATTTCGCTTGAGGCATGTTTAAGCGAAATCTAGTTGCCTAAAAATAGGCTTGTGTAGTTCTCAGTTGGTACGCATTCCGAGAAGTTGTAACGAAGTGCTGCCAGTTTTTCAAGTCAATATATAACAGAGAACAAGTGTTAAAAGTGAATCTATTCTGTTTTCTACTCTTTTCTATCTGATTCTAAGCTGTTTAGATGTTTCCGCCATCTAAATAGTGTAAACACATTCAAATTGACTCATTTGATCGGTCAAATCGATCCTACAATTGGTATCAGAGCCAGTTATGAGTGTGTTCACTTGAATCAGTTGGTTTTTACTCACAAAAATTGATTTCTGGACGAAAACACGGACAAAATGGACTAAGATTTTCACAGTGTGTGTAAAAGTGTGTTTTAACAAAGCCTTGAGAAATTCAGATTAAAACTCGGACTAAAATTGACAAAAATGACTTGAAAACCAGATTTCGCTTGAGCGAGCAGATTGATTGTTGGTGTTTTGAAGCAAAACTGTTGATTTCGCTTGAAATATTTTGTTTGTTTGAAGCGAAATCGTATATTTCGCTTGAGGAGTCTGTGCTTGGCTGAAAAGAAAGTTTGAAGCGAGAACATTGATTTCGCTTGAGATCTTGTTGTTTGAAGCGAAATCATACTGTGTTTGTTTTGTGAGTTTCGCTTGAAATCTTCTGTGATTTCGCTTGAAGTTTGAGTGATTTCGCTTGAGATTTCTGAAAGTCCATAGTGTTCGTGAACTTGTTCGATAGTCTGATTTTGTGAAAAGTGTGTGTGTGAAAATTTTTAAAAAACTACTCGGTAAATTTCTAAAAATGGAAAACCAAGAGTTTTATAACTTCTTCTCGGGAAGTGGTATGGTAGCAGGACAAACCTCGGGTAGTGTTTTACAAAACGTCAACATGGAGAACGAATTGGGAACAATGCAAAAGCCTCCTAAACTCATGAACATCGACGAATATTCGAGTTGGGCAGGAAGATTTAAAACGTGGGTTCAAGCTAATCATTTTGAAAGCTGGTTGAAGATTGAGGATAAATATGTATCTCCTGTTAATGCTATGGGTCATCCGAAAGGGATTGGAGGTCTGAACCAAACGGAACAAGCTGACTTTAAGGCTGAAAAGAAAATGATGAGCATCCTTCAACAAGCAATTAAGGAGGACATCTTAGTACTGTTACATCACGAAGACAATTCAAAATCTCTTTGGGATAAATTGTTGTTAAAGTTTGAAGGAAGTGGAGAAATGATGAAAAGCAAAAAGGCATTGATAAACAAGCAGTTTGACATTTTCACGGGAATGAAAGGAGAGACCACAAAGCAATTGATTGAACGATACTGTCATTTGGTTTTGGAGATGGGTAGATTGAAGATAACCAAAACAAATGAAGAGTGGATCGACAAATTAGCAGACGCGTTACCTTATGATGAATGGGGAACGTACCTAATGGTGATGAAGAACAATACAAATTTTGCTAGTATGAGTTTGAGTGGTTTCATTGAGAAAATTGAGGCACATGAATTAGAACTATCAAAGATCAAACAAATGAATTCAGCAAATGTGCAGCAAGACATATCTTTGTATTACAAAGGAAGTAATCCTGTAATAACAAATCAAAGTCCAAAGATACAGACGGGTTTTAGTGCTGATGTAAATTTGGGTGGTTCTACAAACACTCCACAATCAAACAAGCCTTCACCATTTGTGAACTATGATCCAAATTTCAAAGTTCAAGAGCAGTCTTCATCTCAAAGCTCTACAAGTTCAAATAATCAGGCTTATGTTTCTGGGGTGCAGTGCAACATCGCGGTGAATATTAAGAATGGAAATGAAATTACTGAAACTGCCGCGAGACAACACATTGCGGTACTTGCTTCCGTTCTAGAGGCTTATGAAGGCTTAGTGGCGGGTAGGATTGGTAATCCTGATATGACCAAAGAGGATTATGACCAGATTGACCCGGAGGAACTTGAACTGATTGATATAAAATGGGGCATGGCAAGTTTGGTTAGAAGAGCACAACGGTTTATGGAGATTACAGGCCGGAACAGTTTATCAGGCCCTGATCAGAAGTTAGGGTTCGACAAATCGAAAGTTACGTGCTTCAAGTGTAAAGAACGTGGTCATTTTAAGAGAGAATGTCCGAATCGTGAAGTAAACAATCATCAAAACCCGTTCACCAATGACTACTACAAGCAAGCAATTTATCATCGACCAAATCAACAGCCTACTGTTCAAAGACCACAAATTGAAAATAAACCAGAAAAGGCGATGATTGTGAATCAAGATGATGAGAAGGTAGCTGCAGGGTTCAGCTGGGATAAATATATTCCCAGTAGTGACGGACGGGCAATGATGGCTGAAGTTGTTGAAATTTCCGAAATGGTGTCTGAATCAGAAACAGTTACTGAAAATGGTTCTGCAGTTGTTGAAGAGGTTTCTGTTGAAAATGTGGACAATTTTGAAGAAATAGCTGCTGAAGTTCATCAATCTCAATCTGAACAGGAGGTATTAACTAGTTCTTTGAAATCTATCATGCCTCCTAAAATTTTTGAATCTTTTGCAGATTTCTTTGAAGAACCAAGGACTGGATTGTGTCCAAGATATGATGAAAAGAAAGAGTTTGTTGAAGAAATGATAGATGTGACAAAGGAAATGACCGTAGACACTTTGAAAGAAATTGCTGACAAAGCTCTCATGGCGAAACTGAGAGAGGTAGACTCAGAATCTGAGGAGTCTAAGTTTGTCAGTAATGAGTCTGTCAAACGAGAGGAATCTGGAGTTCAGGAAAACGAATCAGTCAAACTGTCTGAGTCAGAGTCTGAGAATGTCGGTAAACAAGATGTGAAAAATGTTTGTCATGAACAGGTTGTTGAAAAAGTTGTTTCAATTCCTGAAACACCATGCCAGAAGTGTTTACAACCTTGCATGGAGTGTCTTGAGAAAGATACTAAGTATCAGGAAATGAAACATCATGTAGACATGCTAAAATTTGATCTAAGCGAAGTAAAAGAAGCATATGACAAATTGGCTAAATCTATCAAAATGATTCAGGATGAAAGTCTTGAAAATGATAACGCCACGAAATTACTAAAATCAACTGTTTTGGATAAACAAATAGAAATCAATTTTCATTTGGACACAATTGCTTCATTAAAATTGGAATTGGAGTTAACAAAAATTGAAAATGAAAGAATTGACAAGAAGTTGATGAGTTATATAGCATCTTCATATGTGATTGAACAGATTGTCCCAAAACAACCTGATGAAACACCAGTCTTTAAGAGTGTTCCACCCCCAATGTGGAATCATTACACACAGAAATATCCAGATGGGGTGGAAGCTGCTTTGAATCTCAAATTGAGATCAATTGAGGATGATTTGCCTGAAAGCATTGATGTTACATTCTCTGCATCCGACACCGACAACGAATCACAGATTATCAAAACTGTTGTCGATCAAGTGTTAGATGAAGAGATTGATAACTCTGAGAAGTCACAATCTGAGAAAGGTGTTACAAATTCTGAAGATGAAAGTAATTTCTTGGAACGGTTTATACCAAAATCGGACAAGAGTGCGAATGATGATTCGATTATGGTAGTATATACTATGATTGGAACAGACAAACTTTATTCCGATTTCGAGTATCCTCTTCAGAATGTGAAAATTGAGAATGTTGAGAAAGTTTTCAAATTGGTTGAAATGAACATTGATGAGGTTAATAACAAAGAATTCTTTTCAAAAACTAAAAAATCATTTGTTACAACACATGTTAACAATTTTGGGAAAAAGGAATGGGAAGGTAATGGTAACAAGAAAAATGGTAACAATTTTAAAAACAAAGGAATTGGTTTTGAGAAAAAGATGGCTAAGAAGGTTGTCAAGCCAAAAGATAAAATGAATGATGTTTTTGTTGTTGGACCAAGTGTGGATGATGAGAAGGAATACATTTTTAGTCAAAAAGCAATTGACGATTTCAATGCAGCAAAGAAACTAAAAGAAGAGTCGTTCAAGTCAACTTTTGTTGAGTATGACAAAAGAGTTTGCTATCGTTGCAATGAAATCGGACACATGGCAAGACAATGCAAGAAAGTTTTTGAAAAACCTGTCATTAAACCATTTGTTAAAAAATCTCAACCTAAGTCACCAGTTAACACAAAGGGCAAAGAGCCGATGGTTTCATCAATTCGAATCTTGAAAAGGGGTGAATCATTGAAGTCGGAAGATAAGCTGAAATCAACATTTGAGATTGGTGAATCTTCAAAGTCCCAAATGACTTCAAAGATTTATCCAAAAACGAAAATTTTTGAAAATCAAGTTTGGGTTGTAAAATCAAAACCATCAGTCGAGGAGAAAAAGATGGAAAACATTTTGAAAAATGAAACAAAAATTGTTGAAACCAAATCACAATCAGTTGAGGTAAAGAAAATGGAGAACGAGTTAAAGTCTGATTCAAAAGCTTTTAATCCTATTGTTCAAAATATTTTTGGAAAAATGGTTGACAGAAAGGTCAAAGGAACAAAGGAATTTTATGCATCAAAAGTGGGTGCTAATGATAAACAAGAATTTGAATCTGAACTTGATAAGTTTCTTGCAGAGTTTCCTCCAATCAAAGAAAATATGTTAAAATCAAAAGTGGAACCTGTTGCTTCGAACGTCACATTTGATTTTCCTAAGATTGATGAAAAGTGTGATGTAGTGTTTGGAAGTGTTTCAGAAGTCAAGAAGTCATGGAGTTCATTGTTTGAATGAATTTGATATGATATATGCAGGGGCTGCCCAAGTCAATTCTATCAAAATGGATCATGGATAGTGGTGCGTCAAGGCACATGACTGGGACGCTTGCTTTGCTCTATGATGTAAAATCTATCAATGGAGGTCATGTAGGATTTGCTGGGAGTCAAGGTGGAAGAATTGTTGGTCAAGGAATTTTGACAAATGGTGTGATATCTTTTGACAAAGTAAACTACATAGTGGAGTTGACAAACAATCTACTCAGTATTTCACAGATTTGTGATAAAGATTTCAGTGTTCATTTTACAAAAACTGAATGTGTGATTTTGAAACCAGGGTTTAAAATCCCTGATGAGATGGTGTTGTTGCGTGCTCCACGGGAGTATGATCTTTATTATCTTGATATGAGCACAGCGACGCCAACATCTCATCAGAAACAGTGTTTTGTATCTAAAAACAAAGCAACAGAAAAAGATTCAATCATGTGGCATCGAAAGATGGGCCACATTCATGTTCGTAAAATGAATTTTTTGGTTCATAATGATTTAGTTGAAGGTGTAAACTTGAAAAATTTTCACTCAAATGATGATTGTATTGCATGTAAGAAAGGTAAGCAGGTACGAAAATCACATCCTTTGAAAGCCATGAATTCGATCAGGTTACCTCTTGAGAGATTGCACATGGATCTCTTCGGGCCTGTCAACGTTAAGAGCATTAGCCGGGATTTGTACTGCTTGGTGGTTACAGATGATTTTTCAAGATTTTCTTGGGTTGTGTGCTTAGAACGGAAAGATCAAACATTTGAGTCTTTGATGATACTTTTCAAGAAGATGGAAACTGTATACAAACTGCCTATCCGGAGAATTAGAAGCGACAATGGAACTGAATTCAAAAACAACAGAATGTACGAGTTTTGTAATGAAAAGGGAATTCTTCATGAATTCAGTGCGCCGTATACTCCACAGCATAACGGCGTAGCTGAAAGAAAGAATAGAACCCTAATCGAGACAGCACGTACAATGTTAGCAGATTCCAAGCTACCTATTTTCTTCTGGAGTGAAGCAGTATCTGCAGCGTGCTATACACTGAACAGAGTCCTTACTGTCAAGAAGTATGGAAAGACATGTTTTGAGTTACTGCATCGTTACAAGCCGAATCTTGAGTTCTTGGAACCTTTCGGATCACCGTGTACGTTTATTGATGAAGACGGAAAGTTTGGGGCAAAATCAAATGAAGGTTTCTTTGTAGGATACGCCAGCCCACTAAAAAGGGTGTTCGTACCATGTCTGAGCAAGGTGATTCAGGTGCTTCATGTGGATTGTCAGAAGCATACTCCGTCACCACAACTTCCCGGACAAAGATTCCTATTTGACTACGATAAACTCTGGGAATCGTTTCATCTGCCGTCCGAGCCAAGTGAGGAGGAACTTGCTCTCATGTACTTGTATCAACAAAGTCATTTGTCAGAGCCGGAATCTAGACCGCTAGATGTTCCTACACCCACCGTGGGTATTCATGATGATGAAGCCGAACCAAGTGGAACCGTTCATATACCACCAGAGGAACCAGAGGAACCAACTCAGTCATTTGACGTTTCTGACGACTCAGAGGAGGAACCCGCTCCTACCTTTGACGAGGAACCAAATGAGACAACAGTAGAGGCTGTTGACCAAATCGTTGATCTTGACATTTCAAATCTGGAATCGGAAGTTGTAGTGCCTGACAGTGCAATGCCACGAACGTTGTCTTATCACCCCTCAGAACAAATCATTGGCGACTTGCAGAGTGGTGTTAAAACTCGACACCAAATAGATCAAGCTCTTACTTGTTTTTATTCATCTATTGCTGATATGCAGAAAGAGGTTTCTTTAAAATGTTTTATCTCGCAGATAGAGCCCAAGACATACAAAGAAGCATTGACCGAGGAGAGCTGGGTTAATGCAATGCAGGAGGAGTTGCAACAGTTTGAGAAGCTGGGTGTCTGGAGACTTGTAGATTTGCCTGAGAATCAAAAGTTGATTAAAACAAAGTGGGTTTTTAAATGCAAAAGAGATGATAGAGGAGTCGTGGTGAGAAACAAAGCAAGACTGGTCGTTCAAGGATTCAGTCAACAAGAAGGAATTGATTACGATGAAGTCTACGCACCAGTTGCAAGGCTAGAGGCAATTCGGATTTTTCTGGCCTTTGCATCATGGAAGAACTTTAAAGTATATCAACTTGACGTGAAATCTGCTTTTCTCTATGGAACTATCAAAGAGGAAGTGTATGTGGGGCAACCTCCGGGTTTCACAGATCCACAGCACAAAAACAAGGTGTTTCTACTTGACAAGTCATTATACGGACTTCATCAGGCTCCAAGAGCCTGGTATGAAACGCTCTCGACATACTTGTTGGACAACGGGTTCACAAGAGGTACAGTAGATAGCACTTTGTTTATTAAAGAAAAAGAAAACCATTTGTTGATTGTGCAGATTTACGTGGACGATATCATTTTTGGATCCACTAACGACGATATGTGCAAAGAGTTTGAGCTAGTGATGAAGAAAAAGTTTGAAATGAGCTCAATGGGCGAAATGAAGTTTTTTCTCGGGTTGCAGGTAGAACAAATGCCTGACGGAATCTTCATTCATCAGTCAAAGTATGTGAAAGATGTGCTAGATAAGTTTGATATGGCAGATTGTAGTCCAGCATCCACTCCCCTTGCACAGAATCATGGGATTTGTCCAGATGAGAATGGAGTGAAGATGGATGAAACATTGTACCGATCAATTATTGGTTCCTTGATGTATCTCACAGCTTCCCGTTCGGACATCATGTATCCGACATGCTTATGTGCCAGATATCAGTCGAATCCGAAGCAGTCACACCTTAAAATTGTGAAACGTATACTACGGTATCTAAAAGGCTGCCCAAACATCGGTTTGTGGTATCCTAGATTGGGTGACTTTACTTTATCCGGTTTCGCTGATTCAGATTTCGGAAGCTGCAAACAGAATGCAAAGTCCACCACTGCCGGGTGTCAGTTCTTAGGAACTCGACTCGTTACCTGGCAGTGTAAGAAACAAACCACTGTAGCGCTTTCTACTTGTGAAGCTGAATACGTTTCAGCTTCCAGCTGTTGTTCGCAGATCCTTTGGATCCAACAGCAAATGCGTGACTTTGGTTTGCAATTCTTAGATACTCCAATTTTCGTGGACAATGAAGCAGCCATTAATATTACTAAAAATCCGGTTCACCATTCAAAAACAAAACACATTGAGATCCGTCATCACTTTATTCGAGATTGTAACGAGAAAAAATTAATTCGGATTGAATATGTGCACACCGATGAACAGAAAGCGGATTTCTATACCAAACCATTTGATAAAAAGAGGTTTTATTATCTTTTAAAATTGAATGGAATGAAAAATCTGCAATCTGGGAGGGTTGTTGAATGTGATGCCAAATTGGACGGCGATCTGACGTGAACTTTTGTCGTGTTGTCAATTTTTGTTTGTACAGTTTATTTTTCTGCTTTTCGATAAAAACAAAAACACAAAAATATGTTTTTATTTTTAGGGGGAGAATGTTTGCAGAAAAATACAAAAACATGATAAAATCTATAAAAATAAAAAACATTTGAAAAAGTAAAAATGAGTTTG
>JARYGA010024419.1:0-19469 GCA_030545235.1 Helianthus tuberosus | reverse complement strand
AGCCATGTAGTTTTAAGTGCTACATAAAAATAAGGACAATGTCTATTTAGAAGCCTAAACAGTATTATCGTTCTTGACGATCTATTAACCATGGTAAATAAAAACCATTTTAGTTAATTTAATAATTTCATTCAGGATTTTTACTAGTAATCTTTTTAGAATGAAATCTAATATTGGCATAATAAGCCTAGTCACGTAGATAAATTTCTAAATTATAAATTTAGATCTTGTAGGATTAAAGTTTGAATAATTATGACAAATCAATCCTTTTCTTGGCAGGGAGTTTATAAACTACGGCTGCCTTTGTTTTATATGACATTATTTATAACCCGTAGGTATTTTGTCACAATCAAATATATAAAAATATAAATTTGGTAATTTATTAAAAGGGTGACATGTGTGATTTTACGGATCACACTAGCCAAGAATGTTAACATGTTTACAGATGTTAACAGAGAATTGAATCCTTTTAAACAGGTTCTACCATATTGGCTAAATTTATGACAACATAACAGCTAGATTTTACCTTTTAAGATCCTTATTATATTATTAAAATGGTAAATCAAAATATTAAATGTTATTTTTCATTTATTCATATACTATGTTTATGCACATAATTTTAAAATGAAAAACTTAAATTAACCATTCCAAATAAAAATTAAACCAATACGAGTTTGCCCTAAACGGGACTTTTACATAACAACATGCCCACGCAGGGGCCAACTAACAAAACAAGCAAACCCACGCAGGGGTCAAATAAAAAGATATGCCCACGCAGGGGCAGAACAGAAAAAGAATAGCCACGCAGGGGTAGAGTACTGAAATAAATGTCCTCGCAGGGACATGAGTACAACTAAAATAAATAAACAAACAAAGGGTTTAGTGACCCTTCTTGCTTTTACCCTTAATCAAATCCACCATCTTCTTAAACATCCCCCGGTTATGCCTCCGATCATGCCGCAACTCATGCCGCATCTCTTGACGCACCTCTTGTATCTCATGAAGGATTTCTTGCATTTGGGGCGGTGACATCGCCGGCGCCTGAGGTGGTTGCTGATAATGCGGAGGTTGAGGAGGCTGTTGTTGATAATGTGGAGGTTGAGGAGGCTGCGGTTGCTGATACCCATATGGTGGGTATCCATAGGTCGATTGCCCCGAAGCCCAGGGACCTCTGTAGGGACCTTCCTGATGGATAGTGTTGGAGTTTGCTGCTATCCAGTAGGGATCCTCTGTAAAGTTGTATCCTGTGTGGATCTTCTGCTCGAAAGGGTTGAATGCAGCCACGCCAGTGTAAGCGGGGATTGGGTCTCCAAAACCCAATGGTGGTTGTGGCGCGACTGACGCAGTGTTCACCTCTGAGTTGGGGTGTGAAGATTCTCCCGTCTCTGGTTCTTCGTGGACAGGCGAGTACCGGCTGTTGCTTGAATGTGGAGGGGTGCTGATGCGTATTCCCCCTTGTGCGGATATTCGCACTGTCGTTCTCCTTCGCCTCGGGGGCGAGGGAGGCTTAAGTCGAGGTGGTGCTGCCGGTGGAGTGACCGCGACAAGTCGAGAATCTTCGGAAGGATTCTGCTGCGGCTGCTGCTGTGGCTGCTGCTGTGGCTGATGCAAAGGAGAGCTATGGTATGACTGGTGCAAGGGAGAGTGGTGTGGCTGGTGTAGGGGAGAGTTATACTGTGGTTGGTGCAAAGGAGAGTTATGGTAACTGGGAGTAAATGCCCAGTCATACTGTTTGAACATCTCCTCATAACTGTCGGGACCATTGTAAGGTGATCCCATAAACGGTGACCCATCAGAAATCTCGATGGGGTGGTTTGGAGTTCTAGATGGCGGCATTGCAGGATCAGTATCTTCATCGATATCCATGGCGTTGCCACCGGAAAAGTGGTCTTCAGGTCCAAGTGGGTTAAAACCCAATGCTGCTCCTAAGTAGTCGTCAGGGTTGAACAGGCCCTGAAAGACGGGTGATGGATGGTCAAAGGGTGATTGGTGTCCTTGGAGAGGTATAAAGGACTGGTGTGAGTTATGGGGCTCATTCTCGGAATGAGGCCCAAAGGAATGAGGGATTGAAGGTGAGGTACTCAGTGAAACTGAGCGCCTGGCAGGTTCAGTAAAGGACCTCCAAAGATCCTGAGCATCTGTGTTGTGAGGGTCCGAAGGTGTCCGCCGGTGTGATGGTCCGGCCTCGTGGTCATTTGGGGCTACATGAGCTCCTGTCCCCTTCCTCTTCCTCTCATACGTGGTGGCATGTTGACAACCTGTCAAAAACAAACAAGTGATACAACACAAAAATATATAAGACAAAGTTAGAAATAAAACCAAAATTTGGAAAATTCCTAAGTTCTTTGCCTAGACTCGAGAATCGAGGATTGTGCAATTGTGTATCTGAGATTAAACACAAAAGGCTAGTGTTTAATTCACTCAGAGTTGGCTCTGATACCAACCTGTCACACCCCTATTTTCCACGTGTCACCGGTGGGCCCGGTGGGGAGTATCGTGACGTAGTTGGTATGATCATAGACAAACAACACAATATATAAATGCACAGCGGAAGCAAAGATAGATTCATTTCAACTTTAATAAAGTGTAATATCAAATATCACAATTTGTTGAAACGGATCCACAGGCGGATCAAATAGAATAAGATATTGTTCAACAGTTTATTGTCGTCCAAGCTTGCGAGACTTATTGTGGACGCTCTAGAAGCCAGCCAGCCTATTACGTGTAGTACCTGCACTTAACCTTTTGGGAAAAATACGTCAATTTACACTGGTAAATACAATTTAACTGACTCATTTTGAAAAGGGTTAAAAATTGATTTGAATGCACGTGGCACAAAACCTTTTTATAACTTGGGTTAATTATACAATATAATCATGTGAACGAATTACATGTTACTTGTGCATTCAGTAGTCCGGATCTTGTCCGGGTTAAAGATCAATAGACACACCACATTATAGAGTTATACACTGAGCGGTGTACGCCTACACCTCGTGCTCAGGTCGTGGCCATCTCGTAAGATGATGCCAAGGATATCCGGGACATGGTCATTAACCCCCCAAAGGCTTTAAGTGAACAAGACTGTTTAAACGAGCCGATCAAATTATTCAATTAACCACCCAAGGATGTAAGATTTGATGCTCGATCAAGCGGTATTTTATATACCGTAACCCAAGCCCGTATAGGGAAAATAAGTTAAAAGTATTTACCTGAGTAAAGTATAATTCTCAACAAGCAAAATGCAAGTAGCTTTTACCGGTGCTCCTAATCTGGAACGAAGGTTTATAATAACCTATTAGATTTCTAACGGGTCTTTATTTAAGCTTATGCTTAGACCGGTTAGCTTTAAGGACGAACGGTTCAAACGCACGATTAAGCGAAGACCGGATAGAATGTGATTTAGACCCGACAAGTTTGAATACTTGTATAATATGGGTATACTAAATACATTCTGGATTTTGAAACAAAAATTATAAGGTTTGACCCGTTTCGGTCAATTTATGCAAACTAGTTACATAAACCGAACCGAGCGCGAAAAGGGCGTTACGGGTAACCATAAGAGTCATATGCAAGTTCCCTGAGATAATATGGCTTAAATATGTTATAATATCAGTAAGATATCTTCTATTATGCCCCAAATGAATTTAAACACAATTTATGCCTCATAAGGGCATTTTGGTCATTTACAAGATTATAAAAGAGTTAAATTAGAAATCTGAGTTACAGGTCTGGTTCATACAGTAAATATACTTAATTTAACATGTTATAACAGTAGGGTATGACCCATAAGTGAAAATCATCATTTATAACCAAACTATGCACCCTAGGGGTATTTTGGTAATTTTACAAGGGCTTAAAAGCTCAAAAATTGGAAACCTGAGTTTAAAATTTGTACTTACTGTTATTTCATAAAAATATACTAAGAACATCAGTAGGTATCAACCTTATATGTTTAATATGGTTATAGTACATACTATGCGTTAAAAACGCTTAAAAAGGCGATTTAGAGCCGTTTCCGGGTTTTTAAAAGAAAGCTGATATTTTTATGTTTCCAGAATGCTCAAAATATTTTATTTATCAAATAAAATCAGTAGAAAAAGGTTTGGGGTCAAAAGGATTTGTAAAACTCATTTTATGGCTAAAAAGGGCAAAATCGTCATAACCGAATCAAACCTAGAGACCTATGTTATGCTCAGCCAAAAATTGAATAAAAATTTTTAAAAATCCCAAAATATTATATAACATCAGTGGGTAAAAAGTTTGGTATCAAAAAGTGGGTTTAAATAGGTTATATGCTAATTACGCCGTTTAAGTAACATAAAGCTTTCAAATTACGATATTGAGCATAACTCTTAATCTAGACCTCAAACTGATATCAAATTTTAGGTGCAAGTTTATAAATCAGTAACAAATGTACTTTCAAGCTTTGACTCGACAATTAACATACTTAGAGTGGGAATCTGAAAATACCCTTTTGAGGGTTTGTTACCCACCTAAATACCAACTTGTAGGTACTTTCAATTTGAGAAATGATTGAGCCATTTTCGTTTAATCACAAAGTCAAACTAAATTTACGATGGATTGACTTTCGGTTAATAAACTAAGCTAGAACGGATTTGAGAAGGTTATGAACACTTACAAGAGTCCTAACAAAGCTTGGAGATCACTAGGAAGTTGCCTTGTCGTCCAGAAAGCTCCAGAAATGTTCTTGTGAATTTTTGAAAATGTAAGTAATGAAAGTTTCAAGCTTCAAGTCCCTTTTATGCAGATTTTGATCTGATTAGAGGCTGCCACAGAAGTCTAGGAGTGTTATGAGAAGAGGACAAGTGCCCCTAAATGCATGAAAATCGATTGGTGAGGCCCTGGAGTCGACAACAGCTGGTTACAACTCGCAACAGACTCAAACTGGCAGCTGGTCGTGATTTTTATCGCTGGCAGCTGGTAGTCGGGCCGCGTACAAGGGGATGACCAGCTTAACAAGTTTCAATCAATTTACAATTCAGTCCCTGACCTTTGTAACGTGGTTTTGGCGATTTATCTTGCACATTAGACCCTAAAATCTTATTTTTAAGGGCCTTGGGACTCTTACAAACATGGTAAAGTCCTCGGTTAACTTTGTGCTTACCCGAAAAGTCACGAATTCAACGTTAACGCAATTAACCCTTCGTGCACGGTTTTGATCATATCTTTCTCATACGATAACGAAACTTGATGAAATTTTTACCACATATTCTAGTGAGTATATTTTATCATTACAAAGCTTCGGGTTTGCCAAAAGGTCACTCAGAGGTATACTTTCAATATGTTGACACATTTAGCCCCTGTAGTTTGAAATTCCTCACTTTCTTTCATTTCTCGCTTCGTATGATCCATGATTTATCCGTTTAAGGTTATAAACACCATGTAGGGTTATTGTAGAGCCTATTTATCAATTGTTGACACTTTGGACCCTTATATTCACATAGTTTCACTGTTTGTCAACTTTAGTCCCTCTAAAGTGCTTTTTCACATATTCAAAGCCCATAACACGTGTCAATACATTATTGGACGTAAATTTTCGAGGTGTTACAGTATTGGTAGCAGTGTTTCCCTATTCGGAAATTCGAATTTGAGCAGTATTTTGCGTTTTTGAGAGAATTTTACGAACACAGGAGCAAGTCCCATGCACAGGCTATTTATAGCTGATTTTTAAGTTTTACGCGACCCGCGTAAATCTTAACTTAGACTTTACGCGGCCCGCGAGAAATCCAGTTAATACCCCTAGTCTACGTGTAGGGCTACGTGTAAAATTCTACGTGTAGGGCTAGCGTGTCACTCCTAGGTGTGCCACGTGGCTGACACGTGGCCTGAAACGCTTCCGGGTCACCAGCTGTCCGGTCGCGGCCCGCGTAACCCTGTGCTTATCTTTTACGCGGCCCGTGTGAAATCCATAAATCTTGATTTCTTGGTTTTTAAATAGGATTAGGGTTTCAGGGGTCCGGGTTTTCACTTACGGGTCGTTTTTGGACATTTTTACAGGTCCTTACAGTTATACGGTTAGATATTTTGTGTTTTGTGTAGTCTAGGGTTAGATATAAAGAAACAAAGATGAATATTGTTTGGTTGGTTTTTGATCGTTGATAGATGATTGTTGTGAGTTACTGTTTGTTTATTTGTTTTAGGGTTAGGCATAATGAAACAAACACGAATATTGTTTGGTTTTTGAAAGTGTTTTGTGTAATTTAGTTTTGTGTAACTAAAGTTATACGGTTATATATTTTCTGTTTGGTGTTATTTAGGGTTAGGTATAATGAAACAAATACCAATATTGTTTGGTTGCTTTTTTATCCTTTATAGATAGTTACTATTTGTTTCTTTGTTTTAGGGTTAGGCATAATGAAACAAACACGAATATTGTTTGGTTTTTTATCCTTCATATGTTACCATAGCTGAGTATGTTTTATATTTTTTCGAGGTACTGTTTGTTTGTTTGTTTCTAAAGTATCTGATTTCACTTATTTGGTCAGGGTCGTAAGATTCAGGCAGGTATTAAGGCTCCATTGATACCTGTGTTTATCTCACAACTTCATGAGGATGAAGTTGTTATTCTCTCAAGATTTGGTGTTGGAGAAAACACCGATGCCTACAAAGTTGTTAACCATGGTTACAAGATTAACTTTTATCGTTGTACGGTTGTTACACGTGCGAATGGTTGGCAAGGTGTTGATTACGGATTTAACTTCATGGCACAATCAGACATTCTTAAAGGAGAAGGAAAGAATCTGCTCACTGTTGGTATGACTATTTCTGATAGTCGGATATATATTTTGCCTCCCTTTCGAATCTGATTACTGTTGCTATGTTTACCATTTTAGATGTTAGTGGAACTGTTGTCTGGTGTGGAGATATGGAAATCTTTCCTAACGAAAGAAAAAGGATGAACTTGGATCTTCAAGATGTGCAGTAAATTCTACTTTGCCATTTATATAAATTTGCTTGTGTGTTATGATTGTATTTAATGTAGTGAAGATTCATTAAATGATTGTTCTTATTTAATACTAGACCAATGATTAGGTTATTTTATATATAAGATTATTCATTGCATTTAATACAAACAAACAGTAAATCATTGTCATTATTTATTGTAAATGATTAGTGTTGTTTTAATAGACAGTATAGATTTTGGTGGAACTTTTAATGTTGTTTTTTTATCTGTTTCTTGTAGAGGAGAAGTAGTCTGTTGTACTTTGTGGAATGGATATGCACAACAATTTAATGATTTTTTGTCTCAAAACAATCCGAATGAGAATGTGATGGCTGTCATTCGGCAGGGTAATTTACATTTGACTAATTCATTTACTTTAGTGTTTCCAATGTGTTATTTGTTACATTTTTTAAGAACATTTTGTTATTTCTGTAGACACTTGTAATGAATTGTTGGATATGTATATTGTTATGTGCAGGACAATATACTGTTCAGAATGATAAGTTTGGAACTCGACTGTTTCTCAACCAAGAAATTGATGAGGTTAATGAACTTCGTAGGAGGTACTATCACTGATTTATATTTCTTATTTTTCATATTTTTATTAACACAAGTGTGAGTATTAGCACTAATGGTGTTTTTATTTTTATAGTCTTTTAGTGAAACAATTTGAAGCTGGTGCTTCTTCTTCTCAAACCATACTTTCATCTCAGAGTGTATTTCCAGTCCGTCAAGAATTTCTAATTGAGACTCCCAAGAGACATGTTGATGAGATTATTGAGATTGAAAGCGTATGAATAATTCTATATACATACATAGGCATTTAATTTTCTTACTGTTTTCTATGTTTTATCAGTTGAGTATGTTAATAAAGCTTTATCTTTGATATTATAGGTAATGTCATGTGTGGTAGTTGCAACGATCAAAATTGTTCAAGAAAACTATGGGTGGTTTTATCCGGCATGTCGAAACTGTAACAAGAAGGTGTTGACTAAAACTGAATACTTACAATACACTAAAACCATTTCTGATGAGGTCATGAATCTGTCGCCTACTTCATTGGTTTGTCCGAAATGCGATAAAGAATACACATCGATAACCATTAAGTAAGCTAATGTTACTTTTTAGGTTTATTACTTCCTATAATCAGACTGTAATTTAATTACTATTTATTACAGGTTCAAGGTACATTTGAGAGTGCAAGATGAAACCGGTAGTGTGTCTTTTGTGATGTTTGATAAAGATGTAACGAAGATCATTGGTTCAACTACGAGTGATATAAGGGAACGCCAACTGAAGGTCAATGATACTGAAAGTTTTCCACATGAAATATCTCGGTTGGTCGAAAAGAAGTTGGCTTTTAAAATTAAGTTCCTGATTACGACCTTAACCATGACTACCACGTTTACACTATCCAAAAATTATGTGATGATCCGGACATAATTGCTGAATTGGTTGCTGGTAATGGTAATGCTCTTGAGGTTGCTGATGAGGTAAGACATTTTAGATATCTTATACTGATTTATTTTTGGTTTCCAATTTTTGTAGTTTAAATATCTTAGCAGAATTCCCTTTGGGAAATATTTTGATATTAGGTGTTTAGTCAAGAAGGTTCAGAATTCAAAGCTGTTCAATTATCTGAATCATCACAGATGGCCGGTGCTGCTATTTTAAAGGTGAATATGGATTCTATAGTTTCGTTTTCGCTTGTCTGTAGATTATATTACCTTATTTGATACCTTATTAGTTGTTTTGTGATTTAATTCAAGGATATTGGTAACTTATGAACTTGGATGATGTGATAAACCATAATGTGGTTTACTTTTTTGTATTATAAACTATGTTTTATGCTGCTAACTATAATCTCTGCTTATAATGTGTGTTTTGATTTGTGCAATATAGTATATGAGATGTGTATATTAGTATGTCGTAGTTTAAATTCTACTTTTTTAATATAATGTTTCAATGTATGTTTACTTTATAACCGCATTATAAAGAAATTGTTAATATCCACAAATTATGTCAAAGAAGATATATTATTTGAGTTTAAGTCAATTTTCGTTACGATAGGATATAATTCATACATATTAACCTACCCTTTTATAAACTAATATAGGAACCAATAGATTAATAAGACCAAGACAAGGACGGTTAGAAAATATGTAGTATTTAAATCCATATAAGTTTCTCCATGCACATAAATTATGGGACAATGTGACTCGGTAAAAATGTATCATTAAACTTCAAGTCCAAATATAAATCGGGTGGACAGCGTTATAGTAACTTTATTGTGGGAACCAATAGATTGGTAAAACCAAGACAATGATGATTAAAAAATATGTAGTATTTAAATCCATATAAATTACGCTGTTTCAATTTAAGTTACTTATACGTTTTATACAAAAACCAGTATGTAAGGTAACTAACAAATAAAATCAGTACAAAATAAAATCAACCAAAGGCCCCCAAATTGGGCTGCATTTTGCAATTAAATGGTGTAAACCTTTCAATAATTTGTGGCCCATAAGTTGTGAACCATAAAATCATGTCAAAGGCCCACAACTTGAATCAGGTTTCTTAAATCACAATCTCATTGCCTCCGCTATGTTTATAGCTTCTATTCCGTCTGAATCAAAGTCAAGATCAAAACTCAGCGCCAAAAACTCAAGTTACAATTGAACACCCTCTCACTTTGGAAGCAATCGATGAACACGTAATGGTAGGTTTTTCTATTCCATTTGTTTAAATCTATTCTGAAGATTTGTCTGCGTTGATTGTTTTATTTAGTTAGGTTTTAAATGGGGATGTTGAATCACCACTAGCTGTTAAAAAAAATGATTTTTTGGACAGTGATTACAACAATCACCTGTAGCTAGCCTTAAATCACACATATTTTCCCAATTCTTATGTACAGTTATGGAAAGTAATAAGAATTTTATACCAAGTGATAGAAAGTATTTTCCACAGTGCAGTACCCAACAGTCCAAAGAGTCAAGGAAGATAAGAAAATCTATCCTGAATAAGCGTAGAAACAGTGGTGTGGTTCACTTTGTATAGACACCTCCTATTATTGATACACTTCCGGCCAATGTTACTATTACTACGAACGATAATGGAGGTATGTTTTTTATGGTCATTTTTCATAATACATATATATATGTAATGTTATATTAGCTGAAACCTATTTCTTAATATCTACCAACCAGTATCATCTAAAGGTGTCTATGAAGCCTCAACTCTACATTACACGCCATCCACCGTAAATCAGAATCAAAGTGTAATGTCGTTGGAATCCTCTTCTAAAAATATGGGTAAACAACTCTACTGCTACTTTTCTAATTATCTTACATACTGATTGTTGTTGTTTATTGAATATATCTATGTAAAAATGTGAAAATTGTAAGTGTTTGTAGCTGGAATTAACCAAATCTCGTCATGGACAGCATGTCACACGCCCGCCAAGTTAGATCGAACATGTGTTAGTACGATTCCTCTAACTTCATCCAGTCTTGGTAAGTTTATAAATCGTATTTTTTAAGGTATGATATCAGATTTGACCTTGTCACTTTTGTTTCAATTTTAGGACAATCCGAAAATGCTAATTATGGTGTTCATAACTCTAGAAAGAGGAAACAAAGATTCAAAACGATGGATATAAGTAAATTTGATTTATCTATTGTAGCTGATGAAAGTAGGACATCTTCAATGGTCACACCGCTTGAATCGTTAAATCATAACATTGAGAGCAGCCCATTAATGAATATTACAAACTGTATGATGTATAAAGTTTTGTTATTACTGTTAATCATTCATTGAATGTTGATGGAAGTTTTATAACATTTGTAAATTTTGTCTTGCAAGTGGATCGCGATACAGTAAGGTCCCGTCGAGGTGATATTCCAACTCCTCCGAATATTGATATTAGAACTTCTCGACAGTTGCCAAAGTGTTCCGTAGTAGACATTAATGGTATGTGGTTTACTTTTAACGCAAAACTAAATATAGGTTTCCGATTCACTATATTATAACTCAATCTGTCGAAGACTAAAATTATATATCTAATCTTTTGCAATGTCAAGAACACCAACTGAAACTATACTAAACATCATAATCTTACAAAATCTTTATACAAAATCTGATAAACAGTCATTTTTAACATAGCTATAACAACCCTCCTGAATTTTTCTGACGCCCAAATATATATTAAAATATCCCTATATGTCCTAAAATACACCCCGTATGTGAAAACCAAGCCCAAAATACGATATAACATTAAAAAAATAAATAAAAACAAAGTTTTAATGTCGCTCACGGGCCGCGTAGACCCTTTAAGGATCTTACGCGGGGCGCGACAGCTCCAAGGCGGGGCGACACCCGGTGCCGACACGTGTCACGATCGTGTCGAAGCTACGCGTCAAGTCAGCAAGGCTAGGGCCTACCCTAGCCTCTCTCGCGGGCCGCGTAGCCCCTTGCTACGTCTTACGCGGGCTGCGTGAAACCCGAAATCAGCCCCTATAAATTTGGAGCTTGGACCTTCAGTCGAAACTCGCTCACGATCTTTTCTTTCTCTCAAAATTCACATACTAGGCATAATTCTCGGGTATAATACCCCCTAATTAACGAAGTTCTGCCCCGTTGTAAGTATTATAACCCCGGTTACGTATTAGATACGCTGCCCGATTGATCCAGGGTTCCGTAACGGCTATCGTGGTTCTTGCCCGACGTAGTCGTTGGAATGCCGTCTCGGGGAGGGTATAACTAATGTAAATATAAAAAGGGTTATTATACTAACGCATGTGCATTGTGTAAATTATAGATAATCACTAGGAAACCTTAAAAGAAGTCTAAGACAGCAATGTGAGCAATCTCTGTTTTGGTCAAAAATTACCGAAGCAATTAAGTGATCAAATTAAGTGAGGTAGTGTGCTAGAAATGTGTGTTAAAAATATGCTAGTTAAGTTGTTTGCAAAAACAGTTTCAGGATACGGCTCAGGATATAGAGCTGTATCTATGATCAAACAATGAGCAAAAATGTAAAGGGTGACACAGGATGTACGAGGAAAGCCCTTGATTAATCTAGATCGCCGGAACAAAACCTCGGGAGCTGACAATCGCAGCTGCCTTGTTCTTCTATTACTTCCAATATTAGGATACAGTGCAGGATATGATGCGGATCAACTAGGTGTTACAATGTAATTCGAGTACAAGTGTTAGTGTGTAGTGATTGTTTGCAACAGGAGAGAAAAAGTGTGCGAAAGAGTGTGTGCCTTAATCTGATCCGATCAATCTACTTATAGTAAAAGGAAACTAACTAAATATCCTATTATTCCGGGATTCAGCGGATATTCCCCATATGAACGTTGCAGTCTTGGTCTTCCGGGTCCAACGTCTATAACCCAACTGATTTGCCCGAGTCTTGAGGGGAAGAAGTCCACTTGAACGTTGGAGACTTGCACCTTCTAATCTGCACGTGGTTAAATCAGTTACTACCAGGATATCGTATCAGGATGTTACCAATATCCTGATCCGGTATCCTGATCACAAATAAAAAATCAAAGCCAGAATATTAGTCAGGATATATGTGCAGAAAATGACCCATAACAATTGTCCCCAAAATATATCTGTTGGTATACCAATTCCAACGGATATATTTTAAAACTCTATCTCGTAAACCGAGGCAATTAAAACGAAATGACGATTGAGGTGACATTGTGCAACTTCCAATGCGACATTTACTCTTTACCCCCTATACCCAACCTATATTAGCTGAGGGATTCTTCATTATGATCATCTCTATCTTCAAGCAAACTTCAGGTATTTTCTCTATTTCCCTTCCCTGTTTTCCTTGTTTAAATCTGTAACAATCCTAAATAAACCGACACCCTCGAATATTTTCCGACACCCCAATATATTTTAAAATATCCCAATATGTCCGAAAATACACCCCATACGAGAAAACGGACCCTGAATACCCTAAATAGTATTAAAAATAATTAAAAATTGAATTTTTAAGTTGAGGCGGGCCGCGTAAGCCCCACCCCAACCTTCACGCGTGCCGCGTGAACTTAAAAGGTGGCGCAGCCCGGTGCGGCCACGTGGCCCAACACCCGGCAGGTCTAGTTGCTGAACCAGCCAAGCTATCGCGTTGACCGGGTTTGACGCGGGCCGCGTAGCCCGTTGTTATCATTTATGCGGGCCGCGTAAAAACTGAAATCAGGCCCTATATAAAGGAGCCATCGGATCTCAGTCGAAATCGTTCAAAAATCATTTCTTTCTCTCAAATCTGAATATTAGGCAATGTAAGCGGGTATTACACCCCCCTAAATAGCGAAGTTTTGCTCTGTTGTAAGTATTATAACCCCTGGATACGTATTAGATACGCTGCCCGATTGATCTAGGGTTCCGTAACGGCTGTCGTGGTTCAGCCCGACGTAGTCGTTGGAATGCCGTCTCGGGGAGGGTATTACTAATGTTAAAATGGGTTATTATACTAACACGTGTGCTTTTGTGTAAATTATAGATTGTCACCAGGAAACCCTTACGGAAAATCTAAGACAGCAATGTGAGTTGATCCGCTTTTTGTAAACCTTTTGTTAACTATTTTTACAAAACCTTAAATACTTTTCCATGCGAATAACAGTTATTGAGTATTTGTAAGAATACAATTATCATGAGTATGTTGGGGTTTTGTATACAAAATTTGTTACCACCTGGTCAAGGAGTAACATTTCCACAAGTCAGGTTTGACAGTACCATGGATGTTAATTGTGATGTCTTGGAAACAAATATAATTGCGGGATCGCCCTCAATACTGTACAATGGTTTTTATTGAAACTTGATTAAACTGGGATTCACTCACCAGTATTTCCCACTGACAAATGTTTTTAAAACGCGTTTCAGGTAACAAACTGTGAAAGCCAAATATAAGCCAGCTGGACAACACTGAAGGCTTGGAAAAGTGGCAATAAAATTACCTAAAAAGATATAGATGTTTTTCTTAAATAAAATAGGATTTATTCATATGGAAATGTGTGTAATGAAAACTTGGGTTTTATCCCATATGTTTAATACTATGAAAATGTGGTATTTTACTCTGATCAAATATTTCCTAACTACGGTCCTGATGAAAAATTCCGCTGCCAAATTAGATAATACACGATACCACCAAAACTGGCTCGCGGCCGCCCGTTCCCGGGGATCAGGGATCGGGGGTTGCGACAGAAGGTGGTATCAGAGCTAAGCCACTGATTCAGCCATAGAAGTGTTCTACTAACATCAAAATTCAATCTGTTAGGAAATAAATTGTGGAAATACGTGCATAATTGTATTTAATTGTTATGTGTTATTTGACTATTTGTTAGTTTACATTATGAGCGACCAAGGACAATCTGACGCATACCGTCAATTGTCTGGTTCGCCTAGAAGCGAAGGCACCTCCTCTTCTCAGCCTGCCCTCTCAGGGTATTCTGCTGATACGGAAGAAGGAATCTTTGTGTTTAAGGCTCAGTCAAAGGAGCCATTTCCTCAGAAAAAGAGGGGATGGTTCAGTAGAGAGGCACACGAGCGTAGAAAACGTATGAAAAAGTTACAAGACCAGAGGGTACTAACCGCAGCCAAAAGAGAGACAGATGCCTATGCCCAGGATATGATCAATAGGGGTATAGCCAACATCCACATTCTAGCAACCACTGTAGCTGACCCTAATCTAGAACAAATAATAGCACCCCAACCACAACCACCAATCCCTGACCAACCCATGGAGATAGAAAACCCTGAAAACCAAGTAGAAATGCATGACTTCAATCCGGAAGAAATCCCTAGGGTACCAGCACCAAACCCCCTAGACCCAAATTACGACCCCTGGTGGGACGACAATAAGGACTATGTGCAACGTTACCCGATACATGAAGACATGCCCATGCCAAACGTAGGAGCCTGCCTAGGTTTGGATCCTTTAGATCCCTATTTCCACGATGAATATATTATGGAGATTTTAGAAGATCCTTACCAATTCCAGGAACCTACACCCCCATATCAGGAACCCGCACCCCAGATTCCGAACCTAGTCCTAGAACCTGCACCTCCAATGAGTGCAGAAAACGTACAAGAACTTAGGACATTTGGTGAGGAAATTTTAGAGAGTAGTGAATGAATGAGACAGGTGGGAGAGCGACTCGTCTGGAAGTACGACGAGCGCAATATGGATTTCTGGATGAATCCATATCCATAGATGTAATGATGAAGACGGTAATAATAATAATAATAATAATAATAAACTATGTGTGTACGGATGCCTACTATTATTAGTGTAATTTTATTTCAGTCGGTATTGTAATTTTTATTTCAGTACTGGTGTGTAATAAATGCATAGTATATGAATAGAGTAAAGTCGCAATGATCGACGCTTTTGGCTAAATTGCGTATCATGTGATTGACTATATTAAATATTATTTTGTGATATTAATACGGGGTAAATGTTTAAAATTCAGATGGCCGACGAAGGAAATCAAGGAAATCTGAATAACGATAACCAGAGTAACATTAACTTGGTTAATGAGAATCCAAGTGTCAATAACAATGGAAATCAAGTGGATAATAGTGCTATCCAACACATAGTAGCACAAGGAATTATAGATGCAATGCCATTTATTATTCAAACGGTTCAAGAACCGAATAATAAAAGTAAGCATAGCAGTAAGTGACCAACTGAACCAGAAAACAGCGTAAACAATGGACCTGTACTTCAAGTGCCCATTCCCAAAAGAAGAAGAACCATGCCTTATGGTTGTTCTTACAAGGAATTCTGGTCCTGTAAACCAATAGAATTCTCGGGCAATGAAGAACCTATTGCAGCTCTACCCTGGATAAAAAAGATTGAGGCTGTTCTGAAAATAAGCAAGCGTGCTGAGACTAATGGGTATGGTTAGGATAGGCTTGGATGGGTTGAGCCGCCACGTAGGCGGCTCGTGGGGGATGAGCCTCCATCATATTTGAGGGGGATGGAGGCTCATGGGGGATGGGGCCCCACCTCATTATTTTATAATTTTATAAGTTTTAATTTATTAACTTAATAAAAAACTTTATAAAAATTAAAAAATACAACATAAAACAACATAAATAATTTCATTTCATAACATAAAAAAAAATTACATTTCCTAAAAAAAAAAATTACCGAAAAAAAAAAATAGATTTCCTAAAAATAAAAAAACAACCTACGACGACCATTTTTTCATCACTTCTTCCTTCATCTTCTGATAAACCACTCGTTCCGCCTCCGGAACCGAGTCGAGATCCAACCTCATAATCCTAAAATCTTCCGCTCGAGCTTGGTCGGCCGACACGGTTTTCTTGTGAGTGTATTTTTCGGCCGCGAACTGTTTGAACCCACGGAATTCGTTTATCAAGTCGTCCATTTTCTCCGATGCCTTCGAGCCGCCCCCTCCACCTGAGCCGCCCCCTCCACTCGAGCCGGCCCCTTTGCGCTTTCCGGCCGCCTCTTTTTTTGCTTTGTCCCTCCCGGGGGAACGTTCCGCCTCGTGAATGGGTAACACGTCCTCGTCATATTCCGGGTCGTCGTTTATGTTGATTTGACAACGACCGGTGGAGTCTCCCGCACTATAACTTCCGGACTCGGAAGTTTTAGTCCGTTTGGCGGTTGCTACCTCATTTGGAATCAGCGCCCATTTTTGTTGATTCTTTACTACGTTCCATGCTCGGAAGTGCGGGAAAGGCTTTGCATTTTGAGAGTCCCACTTAGCGATAGCAAGGTTAAGAAAGTCCGCCTCGTTACTCCCGCTAGGAGGATTCATACGAATTTGGTTATAAATTGCGTTAAAGTTATTGATGGTCTTGCTCATTTTACGCCACTTGCCCGAGACGGCTTCTACATCACGATCCGAGCTATGCTCCATAATCGCATGAAATCTAGCCGTTGCCTTCCTCCAAAAACTTTCACCCTTTTGATTGTTTCCTAAATTTTAAAAAACAATGCATTATAAAAAATAAAAAATATAAACTTTTAAAAAATTTAAAAAAAAATTTAAACTTTCGTTCATACCGACTATCGGGTTAGTAGAGGACTTAGTAAACGCCATTGCTAGCGCCTCCTCCTCTACTTTCGTCCACGGTCTCCCCTGTTTTCTCGAACCGCTTTTTGACGCGGTTTCGGGTACGTTTTCAACCTTCTTCCCCTTCCCCTTGTTTTTTTTTCGGTTGAGCTCTTGCGGTGGCGATTCGGGGACGACTTCATCATCATCATCATCGTCAAGGTGAACCGGTTGGGAAGTTGGCGGTTGCGATTGGAGTTGTTCAAACGAGTTGCGTTGCATCATTTGTTGTAGCGCTTGGTATTGTTGGAGTTGAGACACTTGTGAGAATGCGTTGGGTGTTTGTTGGAAACCCGAAAAAGGAAATTGCGGAGCCCCCCACGATTGATCCATACCCGGAGTGTAAGCGGGGGTCGAAAAAAAGTTAGGTTGGTTCGGGTTGGGGTTGTTTGGGTTGGGGTCGTTCGGGTTGGGGTTGTTCGGGTTGGGGTTGTTCGGGTTGAAAGGATACATGATTTAGAGAATAAGGTATAAAAATATGGAGTGTTTTTATAAAAAAGGAAGAGAATTGGAGAAGAATGGGAGTAGAAAGGATAGAAATGTATAAAAATGGTTGAGATATTGGGTATTTAAATTGAAAAATGATTTTTTTTTTTTTTTAAAAAAAAAGTGCCGTTCAACGGCTAGTTTCTTTGATGTGGGGCCTCGTCCAAGTCGTCCCGTGTGAGTCGTTTGGGCCGGGCCGAGGCATAGGGGGGCGGTGTGGGGGGCTCGGCGCCGGAGCTAGCCGGGGCTAGCCGACCCCCATACCCATTAGTCTGAAGAAGACAAGATAATGTTTGCTTCTAATCTATTTAAGAATTCAGCTTTAGAATGGTGGAACACTATCCTTCAGTCTAGAGGAAGTGATAGGGTTTATAACATGGAATGGGAGGAATTTAAGAATATGATAGAAAGAAAATTCTGCCCTCCCAATGAAAAAGAACAGATAGCAAATAAGTTTTTGAACTTAAGAATGACCGGGGTAGATAGTAAAGGGTACACAAAGTTATTCTTTGAATATGCTAGAATCGTACCAACCCCTGCATCACCTGAACCAGTGTTAATCTCCCGTTACATATGGGGATTAATTGGAGAGATTAGACATGTAGTCAAGGCAGCTAGACCTCAAACTATAGAAGAAGCGGTATAACTAGCAAATACCTTGACAGATAAATTAATCTGTACTAGAGAAGAAGACCAGAGGAGAAACTTAACCCAAAGGCTTACCCAAGAATTCCGTTCTGGGAATTTCAACCGTAGGAATATGGGTTCTACCTCTGCACCATTCTGCAAGGTCTGCAAGAAAAAGCATTCAGGGAGATGCTCCACTCTTTGCAATTTCTGCAAAATGCCAGGACACAAGGAAGAAGATTGCAGGAGGAAATCCATTAATGGATTGTGCTTCAACTGTGGAGAAAAAGGTCATATCAGGCCAAACTGTCCAAAATTAGCTCCAGCTATGAACAATAAGAACACTAAAAATGCTAGAGCATTTGTTCTAACTGCAGATGAAGCCAAGATGATTCCGGACGTTATAGCCGGTACGTTTTTAGTTAATGATGTTTTTGCTAAAGTATTATTTGAATCTGGTGCAAACCAAAGTTTTATTAATACTTCGTTTTGCAAACTTCTAAATTAGTCATTAACTAAACTACCACAAGAATCTCTAGTAGAAACAGCGAATGGAGAAACTGTTAGGATTTCTGAAATCTTGCAGGGAGCAAGAATAGAAATTTTAAACCAAAAGTTTATGGCAAACCTTTATCCCATGAATCTGGCAGGATTTGATGTCGTTTTAGGAATGGATTGGTTAATAGCCAATAAAGCCAGTATTTTATGCGATCAAAAGTCAATTCAAGTAAATTCACCAAAAGGTAGAAAAGATCACAATTAAAGGAGATAAACCGTCTAGATCCACTAAATTCGTCTCTGTGATGAAAACTGCAAGCTATATAAGAAAAGGATCTATAGTGTATTTGATTTCTATAATCACTAACACAAAAGGAAAAGAACTAAAAGACATTCCAGTAGTGTCTCAGTTTTCAGATATATTTCCAGAAGAATTACCAGGACTACCACCGGACAGAGAAGTTGAATTCAGAATCCATCTACTGCCAGGAACAACACCAATTGCCAAAGCACCCTACCGTTTGGGACCCGCCGAAATGCAGAAACAATTAGATGAATTACTGGAAAAATGATTCATACAGCCAAGCTCATCGCCCGGGGAAGCACCAATTTTATTCTTTTAAAAAGAATGACAGATCAATGCGTATGTGCATTTATTACCGTGAATTGAACAAAGTCACGATTAAGAACCGGAATCCATTACCAAGAATCGATGATCTGTTCGATCAACTACAAGGAGCTCGATTTTTCTCTAAAATCGATTTAAGGTCAGGATATCATCAATTAAA